>JBAWJQ010004049.1:0-63436 GCA_037783105.1 Bactrocera zonata | reverse complement strand
TTTTAACTTGCCTTAGAAGCTTTTCAACAACTACCTCTTGGCTTAATCGTTCCACCCAAGCGGCTTGGAATCACGCTTTGCATATAATAGAAGGTACGCGATGTAAAACGCTTTATGGAGAATGTTTGTAAGTGTTACTTCCCGTTCCCGTTCACATATTGAGACACATGCCTTGAGTCTAATTAAAATATTCTCATCCTGTACAAATTCAATTTTCTTTTCTTAAGATTTAAATCATTCAGATCGCTCACGGTCTCTATCTCTCCTTGTTATTTTGTTATACCTCTCCCTGTTGCTGTTAACTCTGAAGAAGCTTCTAATTTCGATTTTAGAGTGCGTCACGTTTTGGTCAGTACAGGTACTTTTTTCAATTGCCTTTTTGTGGCAGATCACGCGTGAATTGTGTCAAGTTATCATATTATTTTTCTTCAGTATTGTTTGGCATTTTATTATGGAAAGACTTACGCCTGAAAAACGTTTACAGATCGTTCAACTTTATTACGAAAATTCACATTATGTAAAGAATGTGTTTTGCGCGCTTCGCTCAACTTATGGGATCCCGGTGGTCTAGAATTTTCAAAAAATCGATTTTTTTTCTTTTGATGGTTCGAAAGTATAGTCTTTTAAAAATATACTGTACGTTTTAGCAGGTCGCGCGCGGTCGAGGGGCTTGATGAATGGATACTTTAAACTCATTTATCTCAAAACTGCTTTTTTCGGCGTGCCGTTGATGAAAAAAAAACTATCCATCCGAATCACTTGAAATTTTAATATGGTGTTTATAAGATCAATATCTATCGCTAGAACTACGATCAAATTTTAATTTTAAGAACTTCAATTTTTTTCGATCTAAAACTGGTCCAAAAATAGCTGTTTTCAGAATCTGAACTTCAAAAGCGCGAAATTTTTTTAATTTTCAATATTTTTTTTAGTTGTAGTTCCAGCGATAGCTGCACTCCTACTGATTAATCATTTATTTGGTTTTTATGTTTCAGATGTTCAGAAAAGTCAAAATCAACAACGGCACCGGGAGTCTTTTTTTAAGATAGCTTTTTTTGGACGTCATTTTTAATATTGTTAAAAAAATTTTTTATTTAAAAAAAAAAATTTTGTACTCTTCATAAGTGTATAAATAAACTGTAAAAAATTTAAATTGATTGCTCTTTTTTTAAACCTTAAAAAAACAAATCCAGAAAACACCCTTAATTTGAGCGTTCTAGACCACCGGGACCGCTTATGGTCAACTTGAGACCCAGCATTCATTGTTGGATAATATTCGATAGACCACGTCCAGCACGCAGGGAAAAAAATGGGAGCCGTAGCTGAGAGTGTACACGAAGACCCAGAAGAGTAGATAAGGCGCCGTTGGTATGGAATGGTTTGGAGCATTTTACATCAATATCTTAAATTGAAAGCGTAAAAAATAGGAACATAAGCCATACAACCTACCGAAGCGACATCGATTCGCTCTATGAACTCTTGAAAAGTTCCAAGAAGATCCGACGTTTTCGAGCCAAACTTTGTTCAGCAATGAGGCCCATTCTGGCTCCATGGATATGTAAAAAAGCAAAATTGCCCATTTAGAGTGGTTTGTGGACCGGTAGAATCATCAGACCATATTTCTTCAAAAATGATGCCGGTGAGAATGTATCGCGCCATGATAACCGACTATTTGTTGTCTGAAATTGAAGCTCGTGATCTCGGCGATATTTGGTTTCAACAAGATGGCGCCACTTTCCACACATCGCATCAATCAATGGATTTATTGAAAGGACATTTAGATTAGCAGATAATTTTACTTTTTGGGCTAGTAGATTGGCCCCTAAGATCTTATGATATCACTTCGTTAGACTTTTTCCTGTGGGAATATGTAAAGTCTAAAGTCTATGCGGACTATGCCTCGATTCAGACCTTGGAGTAAAACATCACGTGTGTAATTCGAACGAGTCATCGATATCGACATGATAATAAATTTGAGGCCGTGCTTTGAAGACTCGGAAACAAACAGCGCTCAAAGTTTTGTTTTCAACTTCGCTTATGCACTTTTCGCAAAATAACAAAATCAAATGCGATGCTCAACCGTTGTTTTTTCGCTTACGATTTCATGCGCATAATTTTTTCCACAAGGTGGTTCGGCGTTCGCTTACCATAAGGTCACTCACGTAAATACCCATGTAGGATGCAGTTGTTCGGCTTCCGTTTACCATAGGATCAGTATAGTGAGCACCTGTGTAGTAAGCAGCGGACACATCCAGTAACAAGCCGACAATAGATCAAAATATAAGAGATGCAAATATCAAAAAACAATACATTTAAAACTATAGGGAACAAGTTCGTAATCTGGGCCCTTGAAAACATCGAAAATTGCCTAGATACCCAGGGCAAAAAAACGAGCAGTTTTTAGAGCCGTGTAATGATGATATAAAATTATTATTACTTGCTTTTTTTTGAGGATCCGCCTTTTCAGCATCTATCATATAAGCTTGACCGAAAAATGTTATACACCATTGAAATAAGAAGAAAAGGCGGATTAGGATCCCTTCAGTTTATAAACCATTATTCTGTTGTATTGTATTGTTCTCTTGTACTCAAATTATTTTTACCCCATTTTGGTTATACGTGATACCCCTCAAAAATTGTATTATATAACACCATAAACCTAATGAAAATGATGATTGTAATCAATTCACAATAGTGTTTAATAATGAATACTGACTTCGTATGAAATATTTCTGTAATAACGATCTTGTGGCACCTGGACTTACGTATTATTACGAGTATTTTTAGGGTTTACATGCAGGAATTATTTATATTATTTAAGGAGGTGTACAAAGAATAATTAGATATGTATGTACGTACGTATTGTCTGTTTATATGCAAGTAATTTTAACAGTTTTCGTGTTCCGTCACATAGAAAGTGGATTATTAGCAGCTCTCAGAGGGCCAAAATTCAAGACGTCACTAGTTTCGCCATTATGATTTCGTTATGACTGCTCGTGTAGTTACACACATTTGAAACTATACTACATATGTAAGTATCTCATGTTCTCTGATTTACCTACGCCTAAATGCTGTTCTTAATCAGCCTAACGGTAAATGGCTGTCGGCATTGACGTCATAAGCTGCGAAATTTCCCAAAATACATTAGTTGTGTACACATGTTGGTATATAAGCAGTGGGCGTAAACAGAATATGACGAGCGACCGATTGATACCTCCCATGCTCTGTGAATTTGTACTCACACTCTTCTTTTTGGAAACGCTTTGTTTTATTATGCGTAGGCGTAAACATGCTAATAATAGTTTTGATAATGCAGCGCGAGATAGTGTACTTAGTATGAAATTTGAAGGACGTGGTCCAGCTGTTGATTCAACCATATGATGGTGCTTACGATGGTAACAAACTTAAGCGGAAAAGTGATGAGTCAAAATTTATACACATTTAGGTATTTCTGCATGCAAACGGCAGTGCAAAAAATTTATAATTTTCGTAGGAATAAGTTAAGTATCTACCCATTCAACGGACTTACAATTGGTCTGAAATATGTAATGATGGATCCATAACTCATTGTAATCAATTAGAATAAAATATAATAAAATCATAGTACATGGATCAATATTGATCACTTCGGTGCGGCGGCTATCGGCCACAAAACGTTGCCCACGGCCGGCATTCACCGTCCACGCGCAGCCTCGTTCGTCGATAGACCTGTGATGAAATATTAAAACGGTCACAGAACCGTGTTGCTCGATGAATTTAATGAAACTAGAAATATGCGAGCGAACACTGGGCAACTGTAGAGATAAGATAAAATTCCTCGCTATTTACTATAGTCGACGCTCGGCCGTGCGCGCTCATGTCGACGCTCGCACCGAAGTGGTTAACGCTAAAATGGAGTCCACGTAATAATAGCTTTACAGGGATACCAAATCGGCTTAAAGGCAGCTCCTTTTCGTGCCGTCAAAAGCAGCTTTAAAATTCTCACGGTCTTTTCCAAGGTTAGGCGCATGGTGGATATCTGGACAGTAATTCATTTTCCAGTTCCAAAGCCACACTGATAAGGTCCAATCAGTTTATTGACGGTGGGCTTAATCTTTCACACAATACGCTCGAGAGAATCATTTATGCGATGTTTAGGATACTTACTCGTATACCGAGGTAGTTGGCGCAGATTGTGAGGTCTCTCTTTTTGTTGATTATCAATTCTTCGCCGCCGTATCTCGGCCGACAAACCATCGGCCTCCGCCGCTTTATTGATCTAAGGACAGGTAATTTCTATTCGAACTACTTCATGGTCGGGCAATGGAATGTCTGCTTCATCTTCATCGTAGAGGGGAATCAGGATCATCATCTCCTAGTATTATGCTTTTACTGCTATTCCGCAATGCCTTGACGACAAAAATGTCAATTCCACTTTTTATTGTGATTCGTCCTAAAAACAAATTTTTTTACTTATTTCTTTCCATTTTTTTATTACTAAAATTTTAAATGATTCTTACATGATTTGAACAAATGCTTATGATTTGAATTATAATTTTCGTATTTATAAAAAGTATCATTTCCTTACCCCAGTTCTCAGCTACCTCCCCACCAATTTTCCGTTTCAACCGTTCTTGAGTTATAAATGGTGTAACAAATACGACATCCTTTTATATATAGATATGGAAGTTAAGGTAGTACCGACCAGATTTCATCTACATATTTTTCATAATACCACATACTATTATAAATGGTGTAACAAATACGACATCCTTTTATATATAGATATGGAAGTTAAGGTAGTACCGACCAGATTTCATCTACATATTTTTCATAATACCACATACTATTAACTTGTCACATACTAAAAAACTAATCATAACACAAAGATACACTGTTATGAGTAAAACACGCTAGGTTATTTTCATTGAGATAACATATTGGACGATACATCCGTTACAAAGTCACCCAGAAGTTCGATTATGTTTATATTAGACTAAGGGAAGTATTGGTATAGTATACCATAGTCAGAGAAGTACTATCCCTGAATTTCAATTATACTTGTATATCTCAGATATTGACCGATATTTTCTAACAAAAGTCAACTACGAGGTGTGTTCAAAAAGTATCGCGAATCGTAACAGACAGCTTTCTTCGATTGCAGGGGCGTGGTGCATCATGAGTTCTTGCCACAGGGCTTTTGCACCACGATAATTTAACGCCTCTGATCACAAACATCGTTGCTTGTGCGCGACTTTTTGGCCAAAAACAACACACTAATGATGCCGCAGCCATCGTATTCCCCAGATCTGGGCCCCTGTGACTATTTCTTGTTCCCTAAACTGAAGAGGCCCATGAAAGGACGACGTTACGCTTCTCTTGACGAGATTAAGACGGCATCGAAGGAGGAGCTGAAGAAGATAAAAAAAATGATTTTTTAAAGTGCTTCGAAGATTGGAAAAACCGTTGGCACAAGTGTATAATATCTCATGGAGATTACTTTGAAGGGGACAAAATAGATATTCATGAATAAATAAATAATTTTTGAAAAACACAAAATTCGCGATACTTTTTGAACACACCTCGTATTAGCATCGCTGAGCATTTTTAAACACCGTGTTGCGAGAAATAGTGCAGCCGCAGTGCCGTAAGTAACGGTGTTAAGTCGAAAAATTTGAATATGCTCTGAGAGATGCTCTCCCCACACAATAAGCTGACAATTTCAGTCTTCTTCCTGCACCATTATTTGGCGGTACATTTTAGTAATGTCTGCCGTTAAAGCGTACTTGTGTAAACGAAAATGAAGATGAGTTAAGTACAATTCTTCTTGGATGGTTGGGCCTACCATCAAAAGTTCATTCAGTGAAATTTGAGATGAAGTACAACTCGAAGCGTCAAAAACAACACGTAATTTGGTTGTTGTGCTTTCGGGTCTTAAAACGCATTGATGCGGAATGAAATAGTGTGGCTCACTCGGGATCTTATTGTTTGTTGGGCTTATGCGACTCAGCGCTCTGTATTCATTCATAAAGTCCCCATACATTTTACGAAGCTCTGGATCTTTCAACGTTTTTCTCTCCAGGGACTGAAATCGCCGAACTGCGGTTTCATAAGAGTGACAGAGTAAATTACTGTCAGCTTTCAATGGCATTCTGACTTGAAGCCGTCCTGAGGGCAATACTTCAGTTGTTTTCACGAAAAAATTTTCACACTCTTTTTGCTCTGGTGGGAATTTTATGTCATTTGTTTCTGAATGTAATTCTTCTAAAGCCCAAAATTTTTGGACCACCGAATTAATTGACGTTAAGTCATCTTCAGATTGGCATAATGTGCTAGTTGCATAAGGAGGAGGCCTTACATTGCTAGCATATTTGCCAGACACAACCCACCCTAAAAGGGTTTTCTGTAGCGTTGGTTGATTAAGGCCACTTTAAATTTGGCCAACCGCTAACAGATCGAAAAAGGTTTCTGCGCCAATTTTATATTGTGCGGAATTTTCCAGCCATTAACATTTATGTTATGGTCTGGATGATTAGCCGAAATGCAACGCATTGTCCAGAATTCCGCCGAAATTTCGTAATTATTTACCCGCGACTTAACAAACGCGCTAAGTTTTGTCCCCACTTTCGCATTGGAATTTCCAATTCCTATTATATTTAACGTTTTGTGTTGGCGACGAATCCGCAACTTTTGTGCCACGTCCTCCGTCATAAAGTTGACTTGGGAGCCTGAGTCCAGTAACGCTCTCGCAGGCAGATATTCACCATAACTGGTCCTCACTTGAATAACAGATGTCGCCAATATTACCCGATCCGGCATACTCACTGTATGCATAGCATGTGTGGTTGATGGTTGCGGATGAGATGCAGCGGGGAAGGAAACCGGGTACTGGAGCAACAATGTGTGATGCGATCGATTGCATACACGACATCGATCCGCTCTGCACTTGGATACAGTATGCCCTATACGCAAGCAATTTATGCATAAAGGTACCGATTTGGCAAACTCGAACCTCTGCTGCACCGGAAGCGCCTTGAAAGTGGAGCAGGCAGTTAAAGGGTGTTCCTTTGACTTGCATTTTTGACAAGTTGGCTGCTTTGCATCTGCAGCGCTAAAGCTGATTTTGTCCTGTCCATGTGTGGCTGCTTCATGTGGCTCATGCTGGTTGTGGCTCCGGATTTCGTCCTCGAACAAGATGCTGCTAACTGCTGAAACCTTCTATTTAAGGTTGCTTCGCAATCCTTCCATAATGGTAAGTGATCGTAATCAAGTTGCTCTTCCCACTTGGATCGGGTGGCAGAGTCAACCTTTGTCATAACTATATGTATTATAATGGCGTTTGTTATTTGCCTCTCATCGCCCAGAGATAGCAAAGAGTCATAAACAGCAGACACTTCATCGATTATCGCTCGTAATGAAGGTGCTGATGGCTTTGGGATAGTTGGCAGCTCAAAAAGTGTGTTGAAAAATATCTAGCATTTGCTATCATAGACCTTTTTGAGGTTTGCCAACGCTTTCGGGTAATTTTCATACCTCATCTGAAACGCTTTAACTGTTCCCAGAGCCTCTCCAGACGAACAATTTACCAAATATAACAATAAAAAATATCTGGGATATTTGGATAATTATGAACCAAACTCTCAAACAAACTCATAAAGTTTTTAAATTCTGAATATTCTCCCTTGAATTTCGGCAAATTCATTTTAGGGAGCCTTGAGCTGTGAGAAGCTACGAAAGATGTTTCGGCAATTGACGTTCTATTTGTGGCTAAAATATTTTTATTTATTGATTTCGTTTCAACAATTGTGTCCTCTAACTCCCTTGAGCTATGTCGTCTTCATCAATCTCTTCAATTTTAGAATGACATTTGATTAGCTTTTCACTATGGGAATTCAATATGTCGAGGACACTCCAATTCAATTGGATCTAACGACATGGTTTTTTCTAAAAGATCCGTCTTTATTCGCAAAATACTATTTTTCGCCACCGTCCTTTGACGCTTTCATGACTTTAAGTCGATCAACTCCTTACTTGGAGAGCGGTTGGCGATAGTTAGCTTTGGTTTTCTCATTTTTGCTTGTTTAAATTAAATTTCCGAAAGAAAGACTATAACGGTTGCCAACAGATAAGTATATTAACGAAAACGAAAAAATATATGTCGATTCCCAAATATATGAAAGCCAAACCAATAGCAATAAAGGTGGCAACAAATATATTTTTAATCGGTTACGAAAACGAGTAAAAATAATATCGATTCACAAGTATACGAAAGCCAAACCGATGAGTTATGCAAAATGAGCAATAGCACAGTTGAAAATTTATCGCGAAAAAATATTGTCCAATAATTAAATTTGCGAAAACACGAATATCTCGTGCGAAAAAACTGACCGAATTAAAATTTTAAAATTATGCGATTTACAAAAAGGTCGCACCTTAATGTAGGCGAATCCGTAATCCCAAAATCCCTTCCCATTCACTTCAAAATATGTATATAATATGTATATGTATATTATATAATATATGTAAAAAACGATATACCTATATGTATAAATAGGCGTGTAAAGTGAAAAGGGAGAGCCAAAAACTGAAAGTGTGCGTTTGCAATTTTATTAGTATTTTTTTTTTTTTTTTGTTTGCACCACTTTCAATAATTCGCACTCGTTGCCTGGTGCGTCAGCTGTTTGCTGGCGTGCATCCCTTATAGGGCCTATTCGATCTGTGTGAATTCGTTTGCCCATACACGACACACAAATCCATTTTGCGTTCGTTCTTCACACAACGAACATGTGCGACAAGCAAGCGAAACATTTCTTCGAATTTATTCCTATTGTATCACTTTTATCGATTTCTTTGTGTTTCGTTAATAAGTTATTCCAACTTTTATTTTTCTCAATTTTATTTTTATATTTATCACTTTTCGTTTGCCAAATTGCCAATTCATTTTTTATAAGATCAATAAATTCTGATACGAAATCTTTATTAAGGGGGGAGCCTGCTTTGAAAGTTTCAAACAATATCGTTTTTGTTTTTTTTTTTTTTTTTGCTTAAATCTCTTTAGAAATTATCTAACAATATTTATAGATTGAAATTCGAAATATTGTCGAAGCTAGAAGGGAAATAGTGACCGAGCGTCTAACAGATACATAAATGAGTGGTTGGGCAAAAAGCGAAAACTTTGAAACGCGATTTCTCGGTTTTTCATTTTTACGATTATTCTTAATTGGCCGGCAGGATAGAAAAAAAACTAAACGTTGTGTGGAATTGTAGCAAAGTTTATTATCTTTGGCATTAAATTATCTTCTATTTAAACTAAAAAAAACTAAGAAAAGTCATGTTTGAACATATTTTTAAACAACATAAAGTAAAATTTTTTGATGAAAAACCACTTTTTTCAATTTTTAAAAAATTTGTAAAATTTTACACTTTTTTTTGGAATTTTCTTAGTTTAACTAGAAGATAAATTATTGAAAAATACGAATCTCTTTGAATTTTTTATTTCCGATAGAAATTGCGACCTGCACCCTGCCCGCCGTCCGAAAAATACACATGCGAGATGCAACGGGCAATTGCTTCCCAAAGGAATGCTATCAAAGATTTCGTACCCAAAAAATGTGTGAAAGATGTTCAAATATATAACTATAAAGCTTAGAAATTCGGCTTGAATCAATTATTTCTTTCCCTCCCAAAAAAATCCTCAAAAAAATCGATTTTTTGAAGCCTCTAAAGCAGGCTCTCCCCTTAACACTTGCAATTGTCCGCGATCTTCACTGTTCGGCGATACGAGAAAAATGAGATTTTGTGCGCAGACAACGCCATACACGACACACATGTTCGCGCACCGATCGTAAAACATAAAACATTTTGGCGAACATGGATCGGTACGCGCACAAGCACATACACGAGTAAACCGCATGCGTACACATACCGATCGAACGCACTTGTGTGTCGTGTATGCCCACTTTTAGGCACAGGATGCAGCGGCAGCACATTCCCACGACGACTTAAACAGCAGCGGATTGACGGCAGCAGCGAAGTTATAAGAGCAGCGGTGTGACGATAGCAGCGGTTTAATACCAGCAGTGACGGGGAGGCAGCAGCGGTATGATGATAGCAACGGCGATGACCAACGATTTTGAGCTTATCGGTTTTTGCACTGTGCGGCACTTTAAACAGTTTAAAAGACTGTTTTTTAAAACTGTAACGTAATTAATTTTTTTACACTTTTTTTGCAGATTTCTACTGCACTTATATATTATACATATACGTAAATGTAGGTTTCACTGCACGCACTATATATGTACATATGTAGGTATTTTTGTGTTGGAGGTTTTCACTGAAGCACTTCACATATATGTATATATATATGTATGTTTGGATCTTTAATCCCTTTTTTTTTGTTTTTTTATTCACTATGTTTTTTTTTTTGTTTTCTTTTAGCACTATCACTTAACCGTGAAAACCGAAAACCGAAAACGATAATTTGGCAATTGGTTGCGAAAAAGATATTCGTACTGTATTTTATTTTAATCTTTTAATCACGCTCATGTCCCTGCTCGGGGGTCATGAAAATTCTCAAGAATTTTTGAGATAAAAAAATAGTCCGACTCGCGAATTCACTGAAACCATAAGCAAACCAATTTAATAGAAAGAAAACGCGTGCGATCTGGATTCCGGCCTGATTCCAATTACAATCTTTATTCCATCTAGTTGCTTAGCCTAAATCTAGTTGCTTAGCCTAAATCTTAAAACTTACGGCTTATACCATCCCAGGATTTCGGGAATAAAATGGGTATGGTCGGATAGAGGAGATTCTCCAGATCACGAATATATATGGTTATAGCCGCAGGAAGCTTATAGTTTTCGAGTTATTCGCGTTTTAAGTTGAAAATTTGCAATATTTTAATTACATATTTTCGATATATAAAATTAATTTTGCACTTATATTTTTCACTTTTATATACATTAACACATCACTTATTCATTTGCACACATTTATTTTATATAATATAGTTCAAAAATAGCTTTTAATATACATTTAAATTATTGTTGAATTTGATTATTTAAGAATAACAAATGAATTGCAAACTGTCATATAATCAGTGTTACCTTATCGACATCATTTGTAAAAATAAATGTGTCAAATAATCCGCCCACGCAAAAAGGAGTTCAACGCAAAAAAATTCTGATACACCCTGGTGTTGGACCAACGAGGGTTATTTTTTTTGAAGCGCGACCGAAGGCCGCCCACGCAAAAAGGAGTTCAACGCGAAAAAATTCTGATACACCCTGGTGTTGGACCAACGAGGGTTATTTTTTTTTGAAGCGCGGCCGAAGGCCGCCCACGGAAAAAGGAGTTCAACGCGAAAAAATTCTGATACACCCTGGTGTTGGACCAACGAGGGTTATTTTTTTTGAAGCGCGGCCGAAGGCCGCCCACGCAAAAAGGAGTTCTACGCGAAAAAAATTTGATACACCCCGGTGTTGGACCGACCAAGGTTATTGTGTTTTATAGGTTGTTGATTTTCGTATTTGGGGCACAATCTGTTTCCTTTATTTCATTTAGTTATTTTACAAATGATGTTGATAAGGTAACACTGATTATATGACAGTTTGCAATTCATTTGTTATTCTTAAATAATCAAATTCAACAATAATTTAAATGTATATTAAAAGCTATTTTTGAACTATATTATATAAAATAAATGTGTGCAAATGAATAAGTGATGTGTTAATGTATATAAAAGTGAAAAATATAAGTGCAAAATTAATTTTATATATCGAAAATATGTAATTAAAATATTGCAAATTTTCAACTTAAAACGCGAATAACTCGAAAACTATAAGCTTCCTGCGGCTATAACCATATATATTCGTAATCTGGAGAATCTCCTCTATCCGACCATACCCATTTTATTCCCGAAATCCTGGGATGGTATACTAAATTCTTCCCCTAGTGGTAATGTTAATATTCTAAAATTTCAAAATTATTTCTATGGTTTTTTTAAGACAATTTCAAATTTTTGTTTCAATGTTTTCACAAGTTTCGTTATTTATGACAGTATTATTTTCAAATGTTATTAAATATGTTCCAATCAATGTTTGATTGTCTACAATATTTTTTCCTGAAACTAATATCGCTCCTGGTTTAATTTCTTCAATTTGCAAGTTTTTTCTTTTAATTTTTTACATTTTCCTTGATTTTTGTTTAAAATTTCCGACAAACATGTGCTTTTTTTATTTAGTTTACAATAGGGTTTTGCAATTTCTGTTTTACAATTTTGAATATTAAAAAATGTATTGTTACAATATGTTATGTTCTGGTCAATAATAAGCTACCATCTAATTGAGCAATGGCTCTTACACATAGTACGTACAAGTTAGTTCTATTTTAGGGTATTTTATATAAATTATAATTACGTTTCCTTTTTGGGCTATTTTAAATTTAGAAATGTCCATTAAATCTGTTATGGTCATTATACCGTATTGGTAATATGTTATGTTTTTCAGTTCATCAAAATGTAAAATTTTTAGATTTAAAATTCCAATTTTACCAAAAGTGATTGCATTTATTAAATTTTGCAGTTCATGTTTAACATTAATTTTGTTATTATTTTTAAACATTTCTGAATTTGTTGTGAATTGTTTATTGTTATTTATTACTAGTTCGTTTAGTTTGTCATTAATTTTTACAAAGTCATTATGGTGTAGTGTTCCAGCTATTCATTTCCAAAGTGTTCCTAATTTATTTATATCCCGTTTTTGCCTAAAATGGTTCTGTTTTAATTGTTCTAGTAAATTTCAGATTCTGTTTCCTGTGTAATAAATCCTAGACTGTCATGATTGTGTTCGTTATTACTGTAAAAATTTCTATTTTCATCTGCTAATATGTTTTAAAATAAGATAAATTAGTAATATGAAATAGGTCCCCGATTCCTCATAGACGGAAACATCTCCATTTTCGATAAGTACGTAGTCTTGTCGGGTATAGGCTATAAGATCAGCGGCTGCAGAGCTGTTAGTGTAGTCAAAATTAAAATGATCACATTGGAAACCTATAATAATTATGATTTTATATAATCTTTATGAATTATTCTATTTCTAATATTAATAATTATTTTATTCTCTAAATTTTCCTTAACTTGCTGTTTTTTATATCTAGGTTGTAATTTATTTCTCTCTCCTATTATTTTCTCGTAAATGATTTGGCCGGGATGATGTTGCTTATCTGATCTATGTTTATTATAAATAGTTAGCATTTTCTCCTGTACTTGCTTCAAAGTTGTTTGCAAATATTCATGGTTTATTTTATTATAAACTACTTCATTTGGTTTAAAGTTCGTTACTGAATGTTTTGTTGTATTGTATCTGGCTATTTCAATTATTGTTGAATGGACTCTTTCAACTTGTCCGTTAGTTATGCTGTGACGTGGATTACAAAAATAAATTCCAATATTTAACCTATGCATTGAGGACTTAAATGTTGGTGTGGTAAAACTTGATTTTAATATTAAAAATTTTGAATAAGCGTCTACACATGTGATAAATTTTAGTTTCTGTGCGTAGTAAATGTCTAAATGAAGTTGTTCCCCTTCTTTTTCTGGGATGGGTGCTTCGCCTATTGGTATTTTTTTGGGATGGCGATCATATTTATTTTTATTGCATATCATACAATTTCGAACGTATTCTTTCATTATTTTCTTCTGGTCAGTAATACAATTTTTCTATTTGTTTAATATTTTCATCACAGCGTCGATGAGCTCTATTATTGGTTTGTTCGATTAATCCAGACTGATCTGCTCGTTTAATAATATCCATTGGGAAAAGTTTTGTAAATACAAATTTGTTCTGAAAAGTTTGTTTGAGAGTTTCTCGGACTCCATGCAAATTTTCAACAATGCAGTGAATCCCCGTCACTAGCTTTAGCTGAATATATTCTTTCAAAATTGTTAATAAATTTTCTACTGTACCAAATTCTATTAAATGCCTTTTATTTCCAAAGGTTTCAATTAACTCATGGACCGTAAATCTGTTCTTACACAATATTATTTGTTGTTTAAATTGATTTATGGGTTTTTGTGTCTCTTATATTTAAACGCTTTCACTACTCTGTGCTGAATGTTGGGATTCCTGGCTCTGGGAATCATCGCAAATGTTAAATAATTTAGGACGCGACAATGCATCAGCTACAATATTGGATTTACCGGGTTGGTATACAAATTTTGGAGAAAATTCTTCTATAATTGCGTGCCATCTTTTCATTTTTGGATTAGGATTGCGGGGTGATAAAGCAAATGTTAATGGTCGGTGATCAGTATGTATTACACCATAGAGCTAATTTCGTAGATTTTTTAAAACCCAAACAATGGCATAAAGCTCTTTTTCATTAGTTGCATAATTTCTTTCTGTTTTATTAAAAGTTTTTGAAATAAAGGTAATTGGTTTACCCCTTGCGATAGTACCGCACCCATTGCAAAGTTAGATGCATCGCTAGTTTATACAAATGTTTTTGAGTAGTCAGGGGTCGAATCGTTACATCCGTGCACGGATCGGCAAACGTACGAAAGAAAATTACGTGATACGTCAATCGTATGTGGCGATTGGCATTATGACATACGAAAGCGAACGGATCGTAATGTGTTTTCAATTCACAACAGTTTTTAAATTCCACATTGCTTTGGATCGTATTTTTAGGTCTCAATAGATGTGAAGCTGTCAAAACTGTCGCAAAATATTTAATAAATTTGTTAGTTTAAACATCAAACGGTTGAATATCAAGATGGAACCGACTTTGTTTTTTATTTGAGCTCTAGTGAGAGTGATGGTGATGAAAAAATAGTGCGGAGGCAACTAAGAGATCGGAGCAATCCTTTGGCACTGCCGAACACAGCGTAGGTATATAAAAATTAAATCATGAAACCTCATTAACGAAGTTTTCTTTGCAGATTTTTAAAGCAATTTCGTCTAACTAAAGAGGCTTTTGAATATGTCCTAAATAATATATGTTTAACGCAATCTGACGTCAGAGCAGTGCCTCCAGTGCTACAATTAGCAACCACGCTCTCACATTTGGCTAGCGGTGGATACCAGCACAGTGTAGGCAGTGACTATTTAATCGGGATTTGTCAAAGCACTGTTTCGAAGCTGACATCCCATGTACTTAAAGAAATGGAAACGAAGTTGTGCCCACAGTTTATACGGTTTACACCAGAGGATTCCCTTACGTGTAAAGAGTGGTTTGTGCAGCAATATAAAATTCCTGGAGGTGAATATACACTTTACTAAAATAGTAATATTACTAATTATAAATAATTTTTAGTTATAGGGTGCGTTGATGGGACCCACATCGGCTTACAAAAACCCACAGTGAACGAGCACATGTACTTCAATAGAAAAGGCTACCATAGTATCAACGCTATGATAGTAAGTTGCTTTTATAATATATTTCTTGAATATACATAAATGCATATTTGTTAAATTTTGTATTGTCAGATATGTGATCACACTTACAAAATTTTGGCTATTAACTGTCAATACGGTGGTGCAGCCCACGACTCATTTGTTTGGAAACACTCGGACCAGCGAAGAGTTTTGGATGAACGATTTCAGCACAACAGGAATGAAAATTCATGGCTTTTAGGTATATTTTCATTTTGTTCTTTTTACCACATTGATTTTATTTATATTTTAACAGGGGATTCTGGCTACCAATTGGAACCATGGTGCATAACTCCTTACAGAAACGCTTCGGAGGGTGCAAGTGAAGCTATGTTCAATGAAATACATTCCAAGGCAAGATGTATCGTCGAACGAACTATCGGAATTTTAAAAGGACGCTGGAGAATTTTAGGATATGGCAACAGAGGAAGGTACCATCCGACAAAAGTGGCAAGATTTGCTAACGTTTGTGCAGCATTACACAACATCTGCATAAAATTTAAAATAAATTATGATCCTCAGAATTGCGATTCTGATCAAACAGCGGATATCGACACTGGGGTAGCGAACCGCCTCACCGCAATAGGCCAAACAATAAGGGATTAAATAATGCACTCTTTAATAAATTGAAGATGAAAATGTCTATGTATTTACCCTTGTAAATTTTTTTCCCTTCTAAACTGAAATACAAAAATTTTGTTCATATAAACTCATTATTTTTATTAGTCGTTTCATCACGTTTGTTGGTTTTATCGCATTTCTTAAATATTAAATAAATAAAATTAAAAAAAAAAATAAAGCTCTATTAAATTAAAAAAATCATTAAATGCTTAAAACTAAAAATTCATTAAATGCTTAAAACTAAAAATATTTACATCCATGTACCAAGTTTTATAATAAATTCCTTCGTAAGGTTTCGAGCTCCATTTTTTTTTATCTCGTGGTCTAATTCCCGTGTTGATTGTTGGATGCGGTGTTTTTCCAACTTAATGGCAACCAGCTTTTCCTGTAGTGCCAGCATTTTTTCTTGTGCTGCTACTAACCTATCAAGCTTCTGGTCTATGCCTTTTTCAAAAGACGATAGCGACTTCATGTTTTGTTGAAGTAACTCCAACTTCTCGTCACTTCTACTTTTTCTCCTCGGTGTGCGTTGAGTTTTTTCTGTTGCAATTGTTGTAGCGAGTAGCGACTGTGTGGAAGTTGTTGGGCCTGGTAAGGAGCTGGGGAAAGGGCTTGCCTCCTCATCACTGCTATCACAGTTAACGATAAACGTCGAAGCTTGCGTAGTTGGGTTATTTCCAAATGCAGAAACATTTGTTATGCCTTCTACGCAAGCTTCGAGTCCAGCTGCTTCAATTAGCAGTTCGTCTGTCGCAGTGATCAACTTTTCATTATAGGGCCCTCCACCAGTTCACTGCTTTGATGCCTTATTGTTTTTTTTTTTTGCTTGATATTTTTGATCAGCAAAAACCTAAAAAAACCATAAAAAATTAATATTTTATCAAAATATATTGCATATAAATTATATACATACCTTCCTCCACAACTTAGCATCTTTAACTGGTGGCCCCACGGCATTAAGCTGCTTCGCCAGTTCCTCCCATAATTTGTTGGATGCAATTCTTCCTCGCGCAGAGTTTGGAAGGTTATTTTTTGCCAAGCATGGATGGCTTGACATGAATTCCGCCATTACATCTTTTTGTTTGGGATTTAGTTTATTATAGTTTGTCCTAAAATAGATTTATTATTAAAAATTTAAAATTTACCAAATACTCACATTTTTAAATAATTCGTCTGTTACGATCGGTAGTTTGCGTTCGAGTGACGGTTCGAACGAACGGATACGTTTATATACTCGCTCACGTATGTCATCATGCCAGATTACGATAGAAGCGTTACGGTCACGTATGTCATAATACGAAATAGAGACTTTTACGCAACGAGTGATACGTTCACGGATGTAACGATTCGACCCCAGGCTGTATCATTTCCATTTAAGCCAATCGTTTTTTTTTTTTTTTTAATTTAACCAATGCAGCCATTCCTTCCTCATCTAGAGATATTTCAAAATTTTTTGATTTATTTTTCGAAATCCTACCGTTCAAAGGTTTGGCTATGGCACTTACGATAACATCCTGCCAGTCCCAAGAATACTCTTAATGCACGCAAACTTTTTGGTATTGGATAGTTTAAGATTAATTTAATTTTTTTTTTTGGTTCTGTTTTGATGACATTTTGAGCTTCTATATAACCCAGAAACTCTATTACTTCCACGAAAAATTTTGATTATTCTAATAAAATTTTCATATTATCATTTTTCAATATTTTTGTAATTGTTTCCAAGTCCTTTAAGTGTTGAGCTACATTTTTCAAAAAATAATTATTTATTTATTTAACGCCAATCGGCACTATACATCAAATAACAATTATAATTCTAAATAAGACATCAGGCTTAGACATATCAAATTAGGAATTAAACAAGTAACCTAGTTCGTATGCTAGTATTTTAATAAAACTATTTTAACGAACTTTTTGAGGTTCTGTAGAGATCCGCTGAAGAAGTTGACGTTACCGTGCAGAGAGTTTACCAATCTACAGATTCTTTCCTTTGGGCCATTGATTACATAGTTTTGATTCGATCTGCAAGTTTTCAGGATCCTCATCTGTCAAAGGTTAAGCTCATTTGGTGTGATTTCAAAGTCTGCAAAGATTTCTGTGGCATCAATTAGTCCATTGAAGACTTTGAAGAAGAAGATGAAGTCTGCTACCTGCCGTCGAGATTTTAGGTCATTTATTTTCAGGATTCTTCGGACGTCTTCTGTTGAATTGATATCGTTTCTGTGTATGTTATGAAATAGCAGTGCTTTGCAGAACTTGTGGTAGAGAATCCAGCATCCATCTACTCTGTTGACCATTGAGTCCGTGAATGGGGACCAGATCACTGTTCCATATTCTAAAATGGTACCACTAATGTTGAGAACATGCAGGTCAATGAGCAAATTCCCTACTCATACGATTAATCAGCCCTAGCATTTTGTATGCCTGCGAAGTAATTTTTTTGATATGTTTCTTTAAATTTAGTCTTCTGACAATAGTGTTACCCAGGTCCGTAAGTCTTTGGTCATTCAAAGTGTAGGTTAAAGGTATGCGCACGGGTGAAGGACATCACTGCGCATTTTTTCACATCCAGAACAAGTTTATTTATCTTACACCAGTGTACAGCTCATCTATATCGTTTTGTAAGATGTGAATATCAAGAACGGTGAAAATTCCACGAAAAAATTTTAAATCGTCAGCGTATAATAAGTACTCAGACTGAAGTTTCTTCCAAATGTCATTCACAAATATGTTGAAGAGTATGGGTCCAAGGTTGGATCCCTGAGGAACACCATATGTAACATCATACTCATCTGTAATGTGTCCATCGATCCTTACTTGCAATCGTCTTACTATTAGGTACGATCTGATCCAGCGTAACGAATTGCCATTCACTCCATAATTTTTTAGCTTCTCCATAAGAATCTCATGGTCCACTTTGTCGAATGTCTTGCTAAAGTCCGTATATATTGAATGAACTGGAATTTTCATGTTCCTGGCCTTGAAGATGTAGTTGACATAGGTATACTATATAAGTTTGTTGTAGTGGATCTGCCACCAACAAATCCGTGCTGTTTAGGAGAAATGATATTTCTGAATGATGATATCAACTGAGGATAATTTTCTCAAACAGTTTTGCTAATGCAGATTGGATACATACATGTCTATAATTGTTGACGTCAGATCTTGGGTCGTTTTTGTGGATGGGACTGATGAACGACGATTTCCACGCCGATGGAACTGACTTGATTTTCCACTTTATTAATGTATGACTTGTAGCATATTGCACTTAATTTCTTGCATTCGAGTCTCAGTTGGCTAAAACATCTATAATTTGGCTTAATTTTATTTCTCTTATATCTGGTATGCGCAGATTTCTTCAAGATAATTTTATTTATAAGTTCTTAAGAGAATCAGCAGGGAAATTGATTTGGTTTCCTCGAATATACAGGGACAAACTGAAAAATACTTTCCTGTACTTTATTATGAAACCAACCAACCTTATCATCCACTTCTTCTATTTTGTATAGCTCAATCCAGTTAGATGTTAAAAAGAAAGCGTTAAGACTCACATAGTCGGCTTTCTTAAACGAACAAGAAGGAGGATAATTTGGTATTAGACTAGGCTGAAAATCCAAGGAGATCTCCAGAAGCGGGTGATATTTATCCGCAGTCGTGAAAGCAAGGGTTTCGTTGATTGAAGGATCCAAATTACTGAAACATAAATCCTTATTATTTTTATTTAAGATATGATTGAGTTGTTGACACTCAATCAGAGCAGTGGTATCGTACAGCAGCTTCTCGCAATCAAAGCGCGGTGTACTGCTGGGCAAATTGTAGTCTCCCGTTATGATGAGCCTTGAATCCGGAAATTTTTCTCTCAAATGTATTAATGTTTCAGTATCCCTGTCCTTCCTAAGTGTGATATAGGAGCTATCGATGAATTCATTATTTTGAATAGATGAGTAAAGCCAGGACTCTGTGGTACATATTACGTCGTGCAAGCTACTTGCCGATGAGGTTAGAAACTCGCTCAGTTTTGTCCTTAGGTCGCGCATGTTTTGGTAGATTACGTGTAGCTGCTTTAGATTTCCTTTCCTTGACGACTTGGCGAAAGCTTGTATTAACAATTCTAGGCGTGCCATTCACGTATTTAATGGTTTTGTTTTTCACGCCACTGTCATTCAGCAATCTAAGTTTTTCCCTCAATGATTGCAGTTGTGACTGCTGAGACGGAGTGAGATCTGACTTGAAGGAGACTCGGGTGTCAGGATCAGGTTTGGATTTTAGTATATTTCTGGCATGAGTGACAGACTGTGTCCCAATCAGCAAAGACTGAGACCGATCGGCTGTTGGACGCCCTAGCCTGTGTAGCTTGAACGATTTCACATTGTCATGGAGCTCTTCGGGAATAACTGATGATAACCATGCTCTATCTTCTTCTAGACGTACTTTACCGTCTACCGCCTTGGATTCGGTAATATTTAATGCAATCACATTGGCTTCCCGCTTCTTACGCTCATTGATATCCGTAGTAACCTCCTCTGGAGGAAGTGGAGAGAATGACCTTAGTTTGTTTTCTATCTCCGCAACTCTTTTATCAACTGTGAGCACCTTTTCGACATAGCCTAGTTCAGTTTATTTATCTCACTCCTTATATCTGAGAGGTTACCCTAAATAGACTGCTTAAATTTATCAAACTTCGACTCAATTTTGCTTGACAGTTGGATGAGTAAATTTTCATACTTATCGAAGGACTCGTCGTCTGTAACGTCACTGTCATCCTCATTTAACTCAGAGTCTCGCTGAGCATCTGATATCCTTACACTAACCTCGCAAAGACACTTGTCGCATTTCCAAACTGTTTTATTTTTTAAGACTTTATTAGCTGTAGACCTAAATTCTTCGCTGCTGAGCCCCGTACACCGAGCGTGATGCCAGTAGCTGCATTGAATGCTGCTGGAACCTTTTCGAATAACCTCAAGACAAGGCCCGCAAGCACATTTGCTGGTTGACTTTTTAGGAGGCATAATCACCATATTTTTTGTTCACTTAGATTACTTTCACCTAACTTAACAAATCGTTAAGTAATTAAATTTAGATATTTATAAAAAAAAACTAATAAATGATCGGCACAAAATTTACCACATGTTTACTTTTAGCCCCCTAGCACATATAAAGGTCCTCTAAAACATCCTCAAAAATTCATATTTCCCACTACTAACGGAAAAAGCTGTTTTCTCAATCAGGGGTGTTGTGGAATCTGATAGTTGTCGGAATCTGAATTGAAACCGATCAAAAAAAGCAGTAGGTGTCATGAATTCAGACATTATTCAGACATTCGAAACAGAATTTGTATTGGTTGCAATTCTGACAGCTAAGCAATTCTGTCTTGGATTCCACAACACCCCTGAATATCATTTTCGGTCATTAAAATTTGATAAAATCCGGATTCTAGATCAATTGTTGTTGTTGTTTTGCTTTGCCTAGATTAGACCGTATTACGTTTGTATCCGGAATCGGATAACGATCAGACATTATATGCTCATTTATTTTTTGTAGTCAATTGCCATTCTTAGTTTTGGTATTCCATTGTCATTTGTACCCTTTTTTGGTACCACCCGAATTGGTGAGCTATAAGGACTTTTACTAGGTCTTATTATATTATCGTTAATCGTTTTATATATTTCTTCATTAACAAACGAGTTTACAGATAAGGGATATGGATATTGTCTGCTCCATATCGGATCCTCATTCTTATTTCCGCTTTTACAGTTGTCATGAAGGGAAAGCTTTTATTGATACTGATATTTTATTTGTGTTTTAATTCTGTTAATTTTTTATCCTGATTTTCAGTATTTAACTTTTCGTAATTCTTTTCCGAATAATAATCATTATCGTCATTCATTTCTGAGCCTCTTTCACCCAATATCGAATAGTTACCATTCATGTTGCCGGTAAATTCATCGGCTGGCGTTGTAGAACATTTTCGTTCCACAATATTTTCATTATAATTACTATTTTCATTCATAAATCTCCAGTTTCCGTTTTAGGGCCTCGTCATAATTAAACAATTATGGCCAACATATGACAGGAAAAGAACCACGGACTTATTAAATAGGTCAAGAAAAAGTATTTACAGAATAACAGATACTACAACAGGGCACTGGCCATTTGGGGAACATGCATTCAAAATGGGTATGCCCTACAACGACATCTGCCGTGGCTGCGGAGTAGCAGGGAACAAGGAAACAATTTTCCACTTTCTCTGCGAATGCCCAGCTCTATCACAGATCCGACACAAAACACTCGGAATCCACCAAGCACCAAACCTTGAATGGATTTCCACCAAAAGCATATCGGACATAAGTAGTTTCATCGAAACCTCAAAATGGTTTGAGAGAGAAGGTGAAACGTAATAGCAGATACAGGAGGTTCTACGAGTAGTGTATCAAAATGGCACATCAGTGCTAATTGAGCCCGATAGGGCTGCGCTCCTACCTACCTACCTACCTACCTGCTGTCTCTGTTGATGATGTTATTCTTTACAGCTGCCGCTGCCGCTGTTGCCACCTCCGCCGATGATGTTGTTTTTTACAATTGTTGCCGCTACTGTTGTTACCGCTGTTGATGATGTTGTTTTTTTTTTTGTGATTTAAGTCACTCTTTCTGTTTTCATAATTTTGTATTTTGTTCATTAATTATGTTTTAATTAATTATTTGAATTATTAATTTTTAAATCAATTATTTAAACATTTTTTTTTTTTTTAATTTCTTATTTTTGTTTTTATTATCCTGCGACTGTCACTTCGTTGCTTGTTCTCACTTTATTTCAATTTTTGTTTGGTTATTTACACACTTGTAGTTATTTTTGTTATATTTTTAGTGAAAGTTTTCCTTACACTTTTTTGGACACTGTTACTTGTCTTTACACCAGTTAAAAAAAGGTTTTTTCCTTAATTTGTTTTTTTGACACAATCACTTTCCTTTTAAATCTTTGGTAGGCACAAATAACTATTTCTTTCAAAAATTTGTGTAATTATGTTTTTTATTTTTCACTTTTGTAATACTAAACCATTTCTTTATAAAAGATTTTTTGTAATATATTTTTTCACTTTAGTAGGCACTTTTTACTTCGTGCCCCACGTTGGGAGCCAATTAATTCCCGCGAGTAAGGGCTCTGTTTACTTTACAATTATTATTATTATGCGAGCGATATTGTTTTGATAAGAATGGATTATTGGATTCGGAACGGAAAAAGCATATCGAATTCCTAAATAATCAAAAACGTTAATTAAGATTTTTAATTTATGAGACTGTCTAATTGCAAAATGCAAAGATTCAATTTTATTTACAGTTATGGTAAGGTTGCTATGCGGAGGCTGTCATTAATTAAAAATCACATTTTTATATTATCAGTTAATATTAGTTCATTTAATCGAGTTCGGCTGGCGTTGTGCCCATGTCTTCTTTCCATGCTGTTCGAAGACCAAGTAGTACAACCGATAGAGCGTCTAACCAAGTTTCTCGATGGCAAAAGAGTGCAGATTTGAGTTGGCGATGGAAACATTCGACTAAGTAGCAATAGCTAAGCCATATGATTGCGGATGATATGGAGAAATCCTTAGATGTTTGATACCAAATGTCTGTAACAGTGAGTTAACAAGTTTTGACTCAAATTGTCGTCCTTGATCGGATGTTATTCGTTTTGGTACACCGCACCGAGCGATCCAGTGGGCGAGTAGTGCTCATGCTGCAGTGTCTGCTATACCGTTTTCCAACGGTATTGCTTCCGGATAACAAACCTAAACACCTGTGGGCACACAGACAAGATGTATCACATCTGGCAGCACTGTTGTCAGTTATTCTATCATTTCATTCTCTGTCAGTTATTCTGTTATTTCATTTTCCGTATTTTCTTGGAAATTCATACGCTGAACACAATGGTTGCGACAGACGACAACCGACATCTGTCAAATATTAAAATACATACATTCTTATGGACACTGTTATTTTGTCAGCTGCACGACTATGCGACGGTAGGCCGACAGTTGTCGTTCTCGCTAAATTTAAAATTTTCCTATATTTGCCTGCGACAGTAAGACGACAGTAGAGTTGACAGTAGAATGGAAGATAGAGAGATGAGGAAGAGTGGTGATGCCACTAATATGTAAAATGTAAAATTATTCACAGCTCTTACAAACTTGACGTTATTTTACAAATAAATGCATAAAATAGCTCTATTATAGCTCTATTATATCATTTGTAATAACAATTGATAATTTAAAACAAAAATATATACCTATTTACTTATTTTTTGCATAAAGCTTTCACTTTGAACAAAATATTAAAATTTCATTGAAGTGCAAGGTATTAGTATGGCCACAACGAAATTGTGTACATGCAAAATGGAGAGCTGTGTTGTCTTGTATACATGCGTTCAGGTAGTAGGATGCACAACGCCGTTTTCAGTTCACTGTCGTGATGCAATGTTGTGTCGCAACCATTGTGTTCAGCGTATCACAGTTGAAACTGAATTCCTAATTCTTAAGTTACAGTTTTAAGAAGCGTCACTTTTTGTACAGAAGCCAGCGAGAAAACACGACTTTTCTGATCTCGTCAATAAAATCGTTTTAATATTAAATGTGTGGTCTTAATATCTCCACACACCTTTCGTTAATTCGTCAAATAGACTTACTCAGTTAGTTACAGTAGTTGTTGTAGCTCTCTAAAGGGATGCCCAACTTATATCAGTGTGAGAGCGCCTCAAAGTCATATCATTTCAAATCATTTCCCATTGTAGCCAGATCGGGCAAAAAAATGATTTTTGGGCATTTAAATTAAAACACCCAACATATTTTACGATTGCAAATTATTATATATTGGACTTTTAATATATGTCGAAACTTCTTCTTCTTTACTGGCGTAGACACCGCTTACGCGATTATAGCCGAGTCAACAACAGCGCGCCAGTCGTTTCTTCTCTTCGCTACGTGGCGCCAATTGGATATTCCAAGCGAGGCCAGGTCCTTCTCCACTTGGTCCTTCCACCGGAGTGGAGGTCTTCCTCTTCCTCTGCTTCCCGCGGCGGGTACTGCATCGAATACTTTCAGAGCTGGAGAGTTTTCATCCATCCGGACAACATGACCTAGCCAGCGTAGCCGCTGTCTTTTAATTCGCTGAACTATGTCAATGTCGTCGTATATCTCGTACAGCTCATCGTTCCATCGATATTCGCCGTAGCCAATGCGCAAAGGACCATAAATCTTTCGCAGAACCTTTCTCTCGGTTGTTGTCATCGTCCAAGCCTCTGCACCGTATAGCAGGACGGGAATTATGAGCGACTTATAGAGTTTGGCTTTTGTTCGTTGAGAGAGGACTTTACTTTTCAATTGCCTACTCAGTCCGAAGTAACACCTGTTGGCAAGAGTAATCCTGCGTTGGATTTGGCTGACATTGTTGGTGGTGTTTACGCTGGTTCCAAGATAGACGAAATTATCTACTTGTTTGATGACAGGAGATATTTCGTCTTGCCCTCGTTCACTGCCAGACCCATTTGCGTTGCTTCCCTGCTAAGTCTGGAGAAAGCAGAACTAACGGCGCGGGAGTTGAAGCCGATGATATCAATATCATCGGCATACGCTAGTAGCTGTACACTCTTATAAAAGATTGTACCAGCTCGATTCAGTTCTGCAGCTCGAATAATTTTCTCCAGCAGCAGATTAAAAAAGTCGCACGATAGGGAGTCGCCTTGTCTGAAACCTCGTTTGGTATTGAACGGCTCGGAGAGGTCCTTCCCGATCCTGACGGAGCTTTGAGTGTTGCTCAGCGTCAGTTTACACAGCCGTATTAGTTTTGCGGAGATACCAAATTCAGACATCGCGGCATAGAGGCAGCTCCTTTTCGTGCTGTCGAAAGCAGCTTTGAAATCGACGAAGAGGTGGTGTGTGTCGATTCTCCTTTCACGGGTCTTTTCCAAGATTTGGCGCATGGTGAATATCTGGTCGGTTGTTGATTTGCCAGGTCTAAAGCAACACTGATAAGGTCCAATCAGTTTGTTGACGGTGGGCTTTAATCTTTCACACAATGCGCTCGACAGAACCTTATATGCGATGTTGAGGAGGCTAATCCCACGGTAGTTGGCGCAGATTGTGGGGTCTCCTTTTTTATGGATTGGGCATAGCACACTTAAATTCCAATCGTTGGGCATGCTTTTGTCCGACAATATTTTACAAAGAAGCTGGTGCATGCTCCTTATCAGTTCTTCGCCGCCGTGTGTGAATAGCTCGGCCGACAATCCGTCCGCCCCTGCCGCTTTGTTGTTCTTCAGGCGGGCAATTGCTATTCGAACCTCTTCATGGTCGGGCAATGGAATGTCTGCTCCATCGTCATCGATTGGGGAATCGGGTTCGCCTTCTCCTGACGTTGTACGTTCACTGCCATTCAGCAGGCTGGAGAAGTGTTCCCTCCATAATCTAAGTATGCTCTGGGCATCGGTGGCTAGATCACCTTTGGGGGTTCTACAGGAGTATGCTCCGGTCTTGAAACCTTCTGTAAGTCGCCGCATCTTTTCGTAGAATTTTCGAGCATTACCCCTGTCGGCCAGCTTATCAAGCTCTTCGTACTCACGCATTTCGGCCTCTTCCTTTTTCTGTCTACAAATGCGTCTTGCTTCCCTCTTCAACTCTCGGTATCTATCCCATCCCGCACGTGTTGTGGTCGATCGTAACGTTGCAAGGTAGGCAGCCTGTTTTCCCTCCGCTGTGACACGGCACTCCTCGTCGTACCAGCTGTTCTTTTGCACTTTCCGAAAACCAAAGGTTTCGGTTGCAGCTGTACGTAAGGAGTTTGAAATGCCGTCCCACAGTTCCCTTATACCGAGTTGTTGACGAGTGCTCTCAGAGAGCAGGAGTGCAAGCCGAGTAGAAAATCGTTCGGCTGTCCGTTGTGATTGCAGCGACGTCGAACCTTCTTTGTGTTTGTTGGCGTGCGTTTTTTGCTGCACAGAGGCGGGTGCGAATTTTGGCTGCAACAATATAGTGGTCCGAGTCGATATTAGGACCTCGGAGCGCACGCACATCTAAAATACTGGAGACGTGTCTTCCGTCTATCACAACATGATCGATTTGGTTGGTGGTTTTTCGATCCGAAGACAGCCAGGTAGCTTGATGTATCTTCTTATGCTGGAATCTAGTACTACAGATAACCATATTTCGGACCCCGGCGAAGTCGATCAGCCTCAACCCATTTGGGGATGTTTCCTCGTGGAGGCTGAATTTACCGATCGTAGTGCCAAAGATACCTTCTTTGCCCACCCTGGCGCTGAAGTCGCCAAGCACGATTTTGACATCGTGGCGGGCGCATCTCTCATAAGTGCGCTCCAAGCAGTCATAAAAAGCATCTTTGGTCACATCGTCCTTCTCTTCCGTCGGGGCGTGGGCGCAAATCAGCGATATGCTGAAGAACCTCGCTTTGATGCGGATTGTGGCTAGACGTTCATTCATAGGAGTGAATGACAGTACTCGGCGACGGAGTCTCTCTCCCACCACGAATCCAACACCAAACTTGCGCTCCTTTATATGGCCACTGTAGTAAATGTCACAAGGACCTACTCGTCTCTGTCCTTGTCCCCATTTCTTAGACGGCGGTGATGTCAGCCTTTATCTTTACGAGGACATCTACCAGCTGGGCAGCGGCACCTTCCCAATTAAGGGATCGGACATTCCAGGTGCATGCCCTCAAATCATAGTCCTTATTTCGTTTGCCATGGTCGTCATCAAAAGGGGGGTCTCTCATCCGAGGCCCCAGCGCACAACCTTATGCAGGGGATGTTTCGCCTTCTCACTTTAGCTCGCCTTCAAACGGATGTTCTTAGGCTACCCAGAGGATACTTGGTCAATGACCGGAAGTCGTGAGCTGCTTGAGTCATATGTAAAAGAATCGTTTCTGGCCACTCCCAAGTGAATGGCGATCAGAGAACTTTCCTCACTTGCGTGAACTTCTACACATGACTCCATCCTCCGAAACTACTTAAATCTTTTTTTATGATTTTATGGTATATTAAAACAACTTTTATCTTTCAATACTTAATAACGTGAATAAAGCCCGTTAGTTCTCAATTATTAAATGTTTTTAATCATTGGGAATTGAAAATTAATTCTACTGTATGCATCACATTGCAAAACTTTTCATGAAATATATTTAACTTTCGCATTTTCTTTGATTTTCATTATTTTCACTCTTCATTAGCGATTTTCAACGACGGCAAAAAATTTTGGTATATAATCTGGAAGTGAGAGAGCAATTGCTAAACGTCAAAACCTACTGAACTTTGACAGCTAGTCGAGTTCAGTAGGTTTTGACGTTTAGCAATTGGAAACGAGCGATGGCCAGATTGAAATCTTACCAAAAAAATATGAAAACGGAGGGATTTGTTGCATCGTTCAAGACCACTAATAAAAAATGTTAAACAATGAAAATTAAACAAATTTATGATATTTAAAGGCATTTGATCAAACGTTTTGTAATGTGATGCATAACAGTATTATTTTCAATGGAAATTTATTAAAAACATTTATTGATTAAGAGCTAAAAAGCTTAAATCCTTTTATTGGGTATTGAAAGTTCAAAAGTCAATTGTTCTAATATACTTTAAAAAGATTGAAATAGTTTCTCTATGCAATAATTAACCACTACATAGTAATTTTTATTCGTACTAAATGTTGGGTGTTTTAATTTAAAATGCTCAAAAAGTCTTATTTTGTTCGATCTGGCCATAATGGAAAATGTTATAAAAAACGCTTATTTTGAGGCGCTCTCACACTGGAATAAGTTGAACATCCCTTTATTCCTGCTTTGACGGTTGACTGGATCTGGCAGAGAACGTGTATTTTGTATCAATGTATATAAAATATATATATAATATATATGTATATATCAGGAATAAAGGGATGTTCAACTTATTCCATTGTGAGAGCACCTCAAAATTAGCGTTTTTTATAACATTTTCCATTATGGCCAGATTGAACGAAATAATAATTTTTGGGCATTTATCAACCCAACGCCCAACATTTAGTACGAATAAAAATTACTACATAGTGGTTATTTATTATATGGAGAAATTATTTAAACCTTTTCAAAGTACATTAGAACAACTGACTTTTGACCTTTCAATACCCAATAAAAGGACTTAAGCTTGTTAGCTCTCATTCATTAAATGTTTTTAATCATTTTCCATTGAAAATAGCACTATGATGCTTCAAATTACAAAACGTTTCATCAAATACCTTTAAATTTCACAAATTTATTTAATTTTCATTGTTTTACATTTTTTATAAGTGGTCTTGAACGATGCAACAAATCCCTCCGTTTACATATTTCTTTGCTTAGATTTTAATCTGGCCATCGCTCGTTTCCAATTGATAAATGTCAAAACCTACTGAACTCGACTAGCTGTCAAAGTTCAGTAGGTTTTGACGTTTAGCAATTGCTCTCTCACTTCCAGTGAGAGAGGAGTTAAACATCTCTTTATCTCTGGCACGTTCTCTGCCAGATCCAGTCAACCGTCAAAGTTTGGTAGGTGAAAGGGGTCATACACGACATAGAAATCCATTTTGCGTTCGTTCTTCACATCAGAGATAAAGAGATAATTAACTCCTCTCTCACTGGAAGTGAGAGAGCAATTGTTAAACGTCAAAACCTACTGAACTTTGACAGCTAATCGAGTTCAGTAGGTTTTGACGTTTATCAATTGGAAACGGGCGATGGCCAGATTGAAATCTTACCGAAAAAATATGTAAACGGAGGGATTTGTTGCATCGTTCAAGACCACTTATAAAATATGTAAAACAATGAAAATTAAATAAATTTGTAAAATTTAAAGGTATTTGATGAAACGTTTTGTAATTTGAAGCATCATAGTATTATTTTCAATGGAAAATGAATAAAAAAATTTAATGAATGAGAGCTAACAAGCTTAAGTCCTTGTTTTGGGTATTGAAAGGTCAAAAATCGGTTCTTCTAATGTACTTTAAAAAGATTTAAATAGTTTCTCCATACAATAAATAGCCACTACATAGTAATTTTTATTCGTACTAAATGTTGGGTGTTTTAATTTAAAATGCCCAAAAATTCTTATTTTGTTCGATCTGGCCATAATGGAAAATGTTATAAAAAACGCTTATTTTGAGGCGCTCTCACACTGGAATAAGTTGAACATCCCTTTATTCCTGCTTCACATAGTGAACATGTGCGACAGGCAAGCGGAACATTTCTTGGAATTTATTTCTGATGTATCACTTTTATCTATTTCTATGTATTTCGTTAATAAGTTGTTCCAACTTTTATTTTTCTCAATTTTATTTTGATATTTATCACTTTTCGTTTGCCAAATTGACAATTCATTTTTATAAGATCAATAAATTTAGAAGCTTCAAGCTTTTTTTGCTTAAATCTCTTTAAAAATTATCTAAGAATATGTCCCCAAAGTTATAGATAGGAATTCGAATTATTATGGAAGCTATCTCGGTTTTTCATTTTTACGATTATTCTTAATTGGCGGGCGGATAGAAAAAAACTAAGCGTCGTATGGAATTGGGGCAAAGTTTATTATCTTTGGCATAAAATTATCTTCTATTTAAACTAAACTAAGAAAAGTCAAGTTTGAACATATTTTTAAAGAACATAAGGTAACATTTTTTCGGTCAAAAACCACTTTTTTCAATTTTTAAAAAATTTGTAAAATTTTACACTTTTTTTGGAATCTTCTTAGTTTGACTAGAAGATAAATTATTAAAAAAATATGAATCTCCTTGAATTTTTTGTTTCCGATAGAAATTGCGACCTGCATCCTGCCCGCCGTCCGAAAAATACACATGCGAGATACAACGGGCAATTGCTTCTCAAAGGAATGCTATCAAATATTTCGTATCCAAAAAATTTGTGAAAGATGTTCAAATATATAACTATAAAGCTTAGAAATTCGGCTTGAATCAATTATTTCTTTCCCTCCCAAAAAAATCGATTTTTTGAAGACTCTAAAGCAGGCTCCCCCCTTAACGCTTGCCATTGTTCGTCCGCGATCGACACTGTTCGGCGACACTTTATCTATCGCGACACGAGAGAAATGAGATTTTGTGTGCACACAGCGCCATACACGACACACATGTGTGCACACCAGTGGTCGGCATGAGAGGATCTGTCACTGTGTTGGTGAGCACGAAAAAAAGTAGCCCAGTGAAAAATTGGAATTAAAATTAAGCAAATTTTATAAGCAAAATTATAGTATAATGAAAATTAACAAAATGTCTTTTTATATCTTTATGTAATTATCTACTTTCTTTAAAAGACTTGGAACATAAAAGGCATTGCATTACACCAAAGGCATTCAGAATCATAAAATATTTCTCGCAGGGCATATTTGGTTTTGCGCAATAGTCTTGCGTGATGTTAATTCGTTGCTAGCTCCATAGCATAGATAATTGATCCGAATCTCTTTTCTTGCCCTCTCGCTTGTCAGCTGGCAAGGCACCCTGATCTGTTTTCTGAGCTGGCAACAAAACACAATCAGGGTGCCGTCACCCAGCAGTTAGTGAAAAAGACGGGATGCCAGAAGGGCAGTGCTATAACTACTTGACGAAATAAGTGTAAAATGAAATTTCATTGAACTGTGCGAACATATTTTGGCAAAATAAATGTTTATGTAAATTAATTAATGATTTTGCATTTTAGCATTTATATATGTAAGCATTTTCAAAGTATTTAATTTAGTGTTTTGTATAATTTATTATATACCCAATCTAATATTTTTCAACAGTGGCACCATTAGCAAATGTTATAAAAAATGGGAGTTTTGACAGCTCTCTCTCGAACCAAAGAGTCTCGTATTAATTATCTATGTCCATAAGTCAGTGGTCGGCATGAGAGGATCTGTCACTGTGTTGGTGAGCACGAAAAAAAGTAGCCCAGTGAGAAATTGGAATTAAAATTAAGCATCTAATCTAAATAATTAATGGTATAATGAAAATTAACAAAATGTCTTTTAAAGATATATTCCCTATTATCTTTTAAAGACTTGGGACATAAAAGGCATTGCATGTCACCAAAGGCATTTCGAATCATAAAATATTTCTCGCAGGGCATATTTGGTTTTGCGCAATAGTCTTGCGTGATGTTAATTCGTTGATGGCTCAACAACGACTGAACGATAGAGCGTAAGCGTACGTGTGAAGTTGGTTTGCAAAATTTTGCTATGAAATGCCGACCGCTGCCATAGGTAACTTGATACCAGTCTCATTGGTTCGAGAGAGAGCTGTCAAAACTCAAATTTTTTATAACTTTTATAGATTGGGCATTTTACAAATAACTTTTGGGTATTTTGCAGCTTCCACATTACCACTGAGGTATCCAAATAGCGCGTTACCGATATTATTTTTGGGTGCTCGGTTCCGCAATAGGCCTATATCACCCATATATATAAATAATTTTATCTACTGACATTTAATTTTACAAAACTTCAAGAACGCACTAATTTTGGCAGTTCGTTTTAGCGCTGCTCTTCTGGCATCCCGTCTTTTTCACTAACTGCTGGTTGATGGCACCCCAAGAATGATAGAATACAAGATTACGACAACCGCCATTATGATACGTCATAGTTGCGTGTTGAGAAGAACAAGAGTGAAAAACTGTCAAATTTCCTGCAAATTGTAAACAGAAAAGTGAACACTTTTGTAAATTCGCAAAATATTATTAATTATTTCGATTTTAATGAAAAGTTTTAGTGAAGCGATTGAATATTGTTGAGTGGAAAGATTTGAATCGTTTCTAAAGAAATATATCGGCCTATTGGTAATAAAATTGTCTATTAAGTTGTGATTCAAATGGAGAAGACGTTTCTTGTGTTGTATTTAAATATATACATATATTATAAGTTCAGATGTATCAGATGTATGAAATTATGATAAAAGAATTGTGAAATTATATTGAAGATATATTTGTAACATATTTTTATTAAAGAGGATTTAGTGTTAAATATATCATTTCTTTTGCAAAATAACACCCATTTTTTGGCAACTTTTAAATGGACCGGAAAACTGAAAAAACTCGTTTTCGATCCTTTAATTGCATAATAATTATTACAACAAGCCACTGCACATTTCATTTTAAAAAATTAATATATTTATGCTTGGAAATTTAAATAAATACAACAGTACACTTTCATTGGTTTTCTTCATTTGAACAATTTCCACACTCTATTTATTATGGATGTGCCTAAAACTACTTATATCTTTTCTCGCAACAATATTCTAAACATTCCACTGAAATTTTTCCTGCAAAGACGAATGAATTAATATTATTTTGGGAATTTCCAAAAGTGTTTACTTTTCTGTTTACAATTTGTATGCATTTCTATGCTTGTTCTTCTCTAGGCAGAAGTGTGACGTCACGAAATTGTTGCACAATGTATTTGTTTTTGTAAGAATTGTCAAGAGCTAAACCGAAAAAAACTAACTGTAAACTAGTGTCGTAATCTTGTATTCTATCATTCTTGTGGCACCCTAATTTTGTTTTGTTGCCAGCTCAGAAAACAGATCAGGGTTTTCTCAGCTGGCAGCGAGAGCAAGAAAAGAGACTCTGATCAAATTATCTATGATATGCTGAACACAATGCTCGCGACAGACCACAAGAGACATCTGTCAAATATTTGAAATGCTGAATACAATGCTCGCGACACGACATGGCATCACGACAGTGAACTGAAAACGGCGTTGTGCATCCTACTACATGAACGCATGTACACAAGACAACACAGCTCTCCATTTTGCATGTACACAATTTCGTTGTGGCCATACTAATACCTTGCACTTCAATGAAATTTTAATATTTTGTTCAAAGTGAAATTTTTCATGCAAAAAGTAAGTACATAGTTAAATTTATTTGTTTTAAATTATCAATTGTTATTACAAATGATAAAATAGAGCAATAATAGAGCTATTTTATGCTTTTATTTATAAAATAACCTCAAGTTTGTTAGAGCTGTGAATAATTTTACATTTTACATATTAGTGGCATCACCACTCTTCCTCATCTCTCTATCTTCCATTCTACTGTCAACTCTACTGTCGTCCTACTGTCGTTGGCAAATATAGAAGAACATTGAAGTTAGTGAGAGCGACAACCGTCGGCCTGCAGTCCTGTAGTCGTGCAGCTGTCAAAATAATAGTGTCCATAAGAACGTGTGTATTTTAATATTTGACAGATGTCGTCTGTCGCGAGCATTGTATTCAGCACTTGAAAGCAATATAACGGATGCAATAATTTGACATTAATTTGTCGTACACATATTACACATTTTACTGTGCCAAATGGAAAATACAATATTGACAGTTGAAGTGCAAAACATCCCAATTGTGTCTTTTGAATATTTTCATCTTCATAAATGCATGTTCATTAAGATCTCTTAATTAACTACAAAAATTATATTTTTATTTAATTTTTTCATATAACCAAAACTGAGTTTGCAATATTTCGGCTAATAAAAATTCAAAACTAGTCATCAACTTTTCTTGCTGGCCCCCCTAAATAAAAGCGAAAGTGGCAAAATTCCGTCAAAAATTTCTCATGTCCATTGATTTAGTATGACGCTTGCCTAAATAAACTGTGCGACAACACAGAGGTTTGAAATATTCGATTTTGACATGCATTTTTTTATATTTCTTGACCCGCGATGTTTAATGCCTGTACAAATGAATGAAAGTATTATTAACAAAATAATTCGTTTTGAAGCTTTTTTTTGTATTGATTTTAGAATATAAGTGAGAATTTGACATTGAGTTGCCGCTTTATTTAGGGATGTCGCGTCGGCGATAACGTGTCGCGTAAAGCTTTTGTTTAGGTATGCTAGTTATTTAGAGTATCATTTCTGTATTGAATGAAATAAATAATAACATAAATAAATTAATAATTAAGAATTAATAACATATATGTATTAACGTATACTTGCTATTATATACAGCGGTTCTTTTTAATTCGTTTATTTCTGAATGCACATCTGTATTCACATTCGCAAGTTTATAAAATTTTGTTTACCTCAGAATTAGGTAAAATTATAAAATCCAGATTCACTACGAAAAACGTAAAACTTTCACCTTAATCTGTTTACATCAACGTCAAATTTACTCCCTTACCAATAACTCAGGGAGTTCTCTTTTATATATGCTTGACTAAAAAGTATTTCTTTTTAATTTTGTTCAATAATTCCTTAAATAAGATAAATAATTGCAATTACTGAAGTTATTTTTTAATATGCTGTCAGACCGTAAAATAACTTAAAAGGCATTAAAACCCTTTTTTACCGATCTTCTAGCATTGAAAATTATAGGTCTTCTTTAATATTATAATTATTTGTAAAGTAAAAATACTTCAATTTTATTAAACTATAGCCGCCAAAACGAAAACATTCTTAGAAATATGTCCCATTTTTAGTGCCTGTAGTTCACATAGGTAAATAAATAAATAATTCCGACTGGCAATGCTTTTGTATTTCAGTCAATATTTTCATTTTTATTCCGACCACAAGTATTTTATCGGGAATCTCTTATTTCTATCGTATTAAGAAGTTGTAGGAAAATACACAAACTTTACTATTTGATGATGATATTTATAAATTGTGGAGCAATAAAATAAGGTCAAAAAAGTGCAAATAATTAGAAAACTGATTCAACTGCTAGCGTTATATCCAAACTTACAAGCTCTGTGAAGTATGTATAGTTGAAATATGCTTTGTTTTCTTTGATTCTGATGCAAACGTGTGTGATCAGGGCCATTGAAAACTATAAGTATTGTATGCCATGAAAGTAATATTTGAACATACATGTTTTCTTCCGAAGGCGAACATACTCGTGTGATTTAAATCATATGTATTCTTTGCATTTTTATTAATTAATATTGTACATATTATTCACATCAAATAAGGCATCCAATATAAAACACTTCTTTCTGTATTTTAATTTAAATTATTGGCCAAAGTAAAAAACTAAAATTTTGGTAGCTATTGATTAACAGAGAAGATATAAATAGCAAAAATTTTAAAATGTCTGAGATCACTAAGTAATATTTTCGAACTACGAAACGTAAATATTTTCATCAATCCTAAGTCTGTTTTGAAGTCTTTTTATTGTACAATGCCAATGTTTATTTTCATTGCACTCTCAATCCAAGCGAAAAAAGTAATACGGGTCATATATTGACTCGCTTGTATTTCCCCGAACAGATAACGAATTTAACAGTTAAATATTTTCAGGAATATTTATTTGTGTCATTTTCATTATTTAATATATTTTGAAATATTTCAGTCTGAATTTTAAATATTATAATTTTGGCCCTGATGATGTAAAATACTTTACGATTTTGCTTGTACTACCGCTTTTTAAGCGTTGATATTACCCGAACATGTCTTTATAAATTTATATTTTTATATGCTATTTTTAAGGTTGTCTTAATCATTTAATTTTACAACATTGTGCTAACTGTTGTGTGTATCAAAGATCCTATAATTATGAGTGCGGACGGTTCTTCCATACGCTTCAGCGACCACACATTGGACAAAGCAACAAAAGCTAAGGTAACATTGGAAAATTATTACAGCAACTTAGTAACTCAATACGGAGAACGCAAGCAACGCCTAGCTAAATTAGAGGCTCAGCTGAAGGATGAAAGTCTAACGGAATCTCAAAGACAGGAGAAAAGGTTACAACATGCCCAAAAAGAAACAGAATTTTTACGTTTGAAAAGACTGCGGTTAGGAGTTGAGGATTTCGAAGCATTGAAAGTTATTGGAAGAGGAGCGTTTGGGGAAGTGCGACTAGTACAGAAGAAAGACACAGGGCATGTGTATGCTATGAAAGTGCTGCGAAAAGCTGATATGCTTGAAAAGGAACAAGTGGCTCATGTCCGCGCCGAACGCGATGTTCTTGTTGAAGCAGACCACCAATGGGTAGTTAAAATGTACTACAGTTTTCAGGTGAGCTCTAATATCTTAAATAAATAGAAAATATCTCTAACGCAGCACATAGTCGAAAGATACATACATATGTATGTATTAAATCGTACGCCATGTAAAATTTTCTAATATAAGCAATAAGATTATCGAAGTTAAATTTTTAAAGAAAATAAATTCGTATTTTGACTAAAGGAAAGGTATTGACGATTTAAAGCCATTTTTGATATTTTATTTTCATTAAAAAGGATCCCGTAAATTTGTATTTAATTATGGAGTTCTTACCGGGTGGAGATATGATGACCCTCCTAATGAAAAAAGATACTCTCTCAGAAGAATGCACGCAATTCTACATTAGTGAAACGGCATTAGCAATAGACTCAATACATAAATTGGGATTTATCCATAGAGATATAAAGCCGGATAATTTGCTTCTCGATGCACGTGGACACCTAAAGGTTAGTTAAGTATTAATAATTTTTGCTTTGAACTTTACAATGTTTAACACTAATGCAGCTTTCTGATTTCGGACTGTGTACGGGATTGAAAAAATCACATCGCACCGACTTTTACCGGGACCTTTCACAAGCTAAACCATCCGATTTTATTGGAACGTGTGCCAGGTAATTTTATTTTATTGTCTTCTCTTTGGTTATAGATATTTGATTTTTACTGAAATTTTAGTCCAATGGATTCAAAAAGGAGAGCAGAATCATGGAAACGGAATCGTAGAGCTTTGGCATACAGCACTGTTGGTACACCTGACTACATTGCTCCTGAAGTATTCTTACAGACTGGTTACGGACCGGCTTGTGACTGGTGGTCATTAGGCGTAATAATGTATGAAATGCTAATGGGTTATCCACCATTTTGCTCTGATAATCCCCAAGATACATATCGCAAGGTGATGAACTGGCGGGAAACGTTAATATTTCCGCCGGAAATACCAATTTCCGAGGAAGCAAAAGATACCATTGTCAAATTCTGCTGCGAAGCTGACCGCCGTCTAGGCTCACAGCGTGGTCTGGATGATTTAAAATCTGTATCGTTTTTCAGAGGAGTTGATTGGGAACATATTAGAGAGCGTCCTGCAGCTATACCCGTTGATGTGCGTTCTATCGATGATACGTCCAATTTTGACGAATTCCCTGATGTTTCACTCGAAATACGTAGGTTTAATATTTTTTTACCCGCATATTCATTCAACTTTAACAAATCATATTACATATTTACAGCATCTGCCCCTATACCTCAAGGCAGCGAAATAGCCAAGGATTGGGTGTTCATTAACTACACATTTAAGCGCTTTGAAGTACGAAATTTGGAATGAAGTTGCTATATGAGCACTGCTACGTAGATATAATTTATAAAATTTGATTCAATGATTTAATATCGAACTTTAATATTTGAAAATTGTATTTATTGAGTTTAATTAGACCAGTGTGCATAAATAATTAATTTTATTCATACACAATAATTATTTCCAACTAATAAGTGTTAGTGTAGTGGACAGTTTGTGATGATTATTTCAAATTATATTGTAAGTCTTGTTTAAAAAATGTCTTTGAAAGGTATATATCGTCTAAAATGCAATAATAAGAATTAATAAGTATTAGGCATTTTTTTTATTGGTTACCTTTCACTACATATTACATATGTATGTATATGTACACAATTTTAAACTTTAGCTTTCAGATATAACCAAGTTATAAACATATGTCAAATAAGACTAGTTTCCTTATCTTGTAAACTTATGAGAATGTATTTTCTTGTATTTTAGATCACGATTTGCTCTCTTTTATCATAGATAATTTTTTGTTTTCGATACAAACATATACATACATAATTATGATTCTAAATTCATTCATATGGGCTTAGTAAAGAAAAATCTTTTCAAATTAGTGCGCAATATTCATAATTGTTGAAGAATATTACTAACAGAAATATATTTGACTTTTCTATTAATAATTCTAAAAATATTAATATGTGTATTAACTGATAAAATAATATGCTGTGCACTGCATAATACTTAATATAAAATATTGTTTAATTTTCGCTTATTTGCTAGATGTTACGTATAAAAATGTTAAGAAATGGACTTATTGTCTGCGAAAAATTTTAAATTATTTTTGGTAATGCATAGAAATAAACGATAAAAATATGATAACAAAAATAACGCAATATACGATGAATGTGAATTAATACAAGCCTTAAAGTTTTTCTTTTAATTTTTCATCTTGACCTTAATGAATGAATTTAATCCTTTAATTATTCTCCCTCTTCAGGAGTCATTGTCCGACTTCGGATACTTTCTTCTTCTTGATAGTTGCTACCCAACCAGGGGCCCTATCCTGTATCAAATCCAAGCAAATCCTCCGACTTTGTTCATGAACTGCTCCATTTCGTTACCTTAAAAGGTTAACTGAGTCGTCTTTATGCAATTTAAAGAAACATTTCCTCTGATCTCTGTGCCATCGTCAAGAAAAATCGTTTTAATTTACATACCAATCAAAACCAATATTATGAATACATTTGTTTGTTACGCTTTCCCACCGAAACTACATAACAGATCATTATGAAATTGTACATATGTACATATATTCCCATTGGTTTTAGAAAGGCCTTAGGATTCTTATTAAAATATATACATAGATATGTATACACGTTCACGGATACCGAAATCTTTTTTTGGCAGATCATATCTTATTTTAAAAACTTATGTATATTTAAAAATTGGAAAAAAAAATTGGCAGAAATGGTAGCGAAATAGTAGCTCCGTTAAAGTATGCCTCCTTCGGCACCACGCCCAGGCCTTCGTACAACCTTTAACTTCGGCTCTTTAACTTGTATTTGGACCTGCAGGACCACCGCTAAGCACTATTTCAAAGGGCCAAGCTGGGCAAAAATACCTGTGCACACACTCCTTGCAGGAGTCGTATTGTTGTTGTTGGTTGATGTAATGATCTTTTATATTTTTTAAAGAATTCAATGTGGACGAAGCTGCGGATAAAGCTAGTCTATATACACATACATATACGCTTTCCCCAAGGTAAACTCCTAACTACTGAACCGTCACACCATTTCAATCCAATATAAGTTATTTGATAATTTCTATCTATAATGAATTATATTAAAAGTCAAAACAATACAAAATATTGTTAAATAGTTAATCTACCAACGCGTAGATTTCCTAAAGTTTTATTGGTTTTAACAATTGTGAACGGTTTGCTTGACACCGAAACAGAGAAGAGTATACAATATAATATATGTATGTACATATGTATGTATATGTAGAGGCCTGGACGATGACAACAACCGATGAGTCGACGTTACGAGTTTTCGAGAGAAAGGTTCTGCGAAAGATTTATGGTCCTTTGCGCATTGGCCACGGCGAATATCGCATTCGATGGAACGATGAGCTGTATGAGATATACGACGACATTGACATAGTTCAGCGAATTAAAAGACTGTGGCTGCGCAGGTTAGATTATGTTGTCCGAATGGACGAAAACACTCCAGCTCTGAAAGTATTCGACGCTGTACCCGCCGGGGGAAGCAGAGGAAGAGGAAGACCTCCACTCCGTTGGAAGGATCAAGTGGAGAAGGACCTGGCTTCGCTTGGGATATCCAACTGGCGCCACGTAGTGAAAAGAAGAAACGACTGGCGTGCTGTTGTTAACTCGGCTATAATTGCGTAAGCGGTGTCTACGCTAGTAAAGTAGAAGAAGATGTATACATATGCATAATAACATAGTACATTCAGAGAAGTACGGTATTTGTACAATCCACATGTATTCAAAGAGTACAAAGGAATTTAAAATGCCGTTATTTTAACCCTTAAAAGCCTGATAACTCTGATTCATTCAAAATTTTGATATCTATTATAATTGTCAATTACAAACATCATTTGTTCTACAATTTTTCTTAAAAATCATTATTTTAGATTTTACAGGGTGTTTTGAGTGGCTAGTCCTTTGAAGACTACTAGGTGCTCATTAGAGAAATACATTTTATGTCATATTTTTACAAAAATCCATATTTTATTGCAATTTTATTAAAATTATTAGTAAAATGATAAAAGATACATATGTACATTAGTTTGTACAGAAATCCAGAAAACAATTTTGCTGTGACAAAGAAATATACCACATTTTATGCAATGAACTTGCGTACGTGATGAACAATTAGGATGTTTGCATCTTGGTTTTCCATCATTTATAAACTTAACAAAATGTCCAATATTATCTAACCTTATATCACGCGGCGGTGCCGAGGAACGGTTAGGACGAGATCGTTTTGCAGAAATCTTACTTCCGGCTCATTTTTTTTGTAACGTGCTTCCACTTCTCATCAATACTTCGGCAACTTCGCTTGTGAATTCGTGCAAGCTTATCATGGGATTTGTTTGTGCAGTTACGGAATATTCGTGTATAACATGGCATTTTTTCGACGCACTGTGAGTTTCTTTTATTGAACCTCTCAACAGCTGGAGATTGTTCGAGCGTTGCTCCTACATTATATTGTATGGCCATGCCAGCTAATGTTGACTGTGGAAATATCAATCCCGTAAAACGAAGCTACATACTCTTCTGCATCACCTCGATCTTACATTTTCACTGGCAGTTTACAGTCAGGAATTCTGTTTCGTCGAACTGTTCCCAATACTTAAATTCCTTGAGTGCGCAAATAAGCCAACTGGTGTAGTAGTTGCCGAAAAAATACAATAATTGACGAAACGTGGCGGCACAATACGGCTCAAACGAACTACTCTAATGCCCTAAGTTCGGTTAATTTTTAAATGGATAGTAAACTTCAAAATTGTAGCAAAAGGCTAAATTATCACATATCAAGAACAATGGGCTTGTCTGGCATATGTATGCATGTATTTTTCTTTTTTTTTTTTTTGAACAAATTTGTTAATTAACGCAAAGTCGTTATTTTTGGGAACCTTGTTGATATTTTTGTTAAATGCTTCAATCAATCTCCGCATTTTGTTGACAAGGAGTTGTTGTAGTTGGTAGCTCGTGCTCCTGCTGCTCAGTATTACGACAACGAGGCATTTCGTTATTGTTGTTGATGTGTAAAAATTGTCGAATCTTCTCATAGCTGCAATGATAGGAGGACTGCCGTAATCACTCCAATACATACGCACTTAGAACATTTGATTACTGACATGATGCACACACACACGGCGCTGCTTTTAGTAGTCAGTTTCATCTGGCGGCTCCTAGAATGCTAAATAGCTAAGGCAGATGTCAGAGTGCGCGCGGAGAGTGAAGCAAGGCGCAAAGCGCAATTCGAGATCATGGCAGAGTGAGAGCGTTGAGAGATAGATAGATAGATAGATTATTAATGAGGTAATGCACCGCAATCTAGGGTCTATTGTGCCCTCTCCTATATCACATGTCCTCCCAAAGCTCCAGCAGACTGAATAGTTCCAGGAGTTTGCCGGGCGCTACTGAGGTGATGTGATCCCTGCTAATGTAAATGGAACCCAGGGCCTTAAGCCTTCTTCCGCAGATTGCTGTGCAATCCAGGATTAGGTGTGCTGGTGTTTCCGGTTCCAGGTCGCAGAACCGGCAGTTAGCACAGGAGCCTATGCCCATGTTGGACAAGTGCTTCCTGAGCTCGCAGTGTCCTGTGTAGATCTCGACGAGGAGGCGGAATTTGTCACGTGGGAGGTGAATTAGTTCTTTGAACCCCCCTAGAAGCAGCTTGGCGTGGCGCATACTTGCTACCTGCTGTCAGTGCCGTTCTCTCTCCACTCTCTCCTCCGCGCGGAGCATCTTCTTAAGAGTGTGGGACCCTACCGCTATGCATGGTTCTGGTCACATCATCTTGGACGTTGTGATAGTTGCGGCGGAGGTTGACTTCTGCGCACTGACATATGGCAAAAACTTCAGCCTGAAAGATACTTGGGAAGCATCCCATTGGTATGGACAGCTCAGTACGCAGCCCCACAATACCTGCCCCAATACCTTCCGGTGTTTTTGAGCCGTCAGTGTACCACTGGATGTTACTGTCTTTCAGCAGCATTTCCATCGTGGGATCGCTCCACTCCGTCTTGCTGCCCAGGCGCTTGCATATCATAAGTGCTTTAGTTGCTTTGGATAACTTTAAGTCCAAATGCCTACTCCACCGTAAAGATGAGTCTAAAGTGAGGCCAAGGAATTTGACCTCAATCGACATCTCCACCTCCATGCCTCTAATTGCTAGGGGCTCAAGCCCGGAAGAGATCTCCGCTTAGCAAAAGGGATCACTATAGTTTTTGCTAGATTGATATTTAACCCTTCGCCAGGTTTAAGCCTCTTTTAACAATGTCGCACAGGGTGTTCCCGAACTCTACCTCGCGCCATTATGACAATATCGTCCGCGTACCCTTGACAGCGGATTCCATTGCTGGTGAGCAACTCAAGAAGCTCATCTACTACCAAGCTCCATAGCATAGCGGATAGTACTCCAACCTGTGGGCTGCCCCTTGTGGTGCCAAGACGGATCTTGCTTTCCCCCACCGTTGTTTCCACTACCCTAGTGCGCAGTAGGGCTTCTATCCATCTGCATACCGGAATTGTTATGTTCCTACTCTCAAGTGCCTTGATCACACTAATGTGAGACGCGTTATCAAAATCACCCTCAATGTGTAGGAAGGCGCAGATCGCAACCTCGCCATTATCCAGCGAATCCTGCAGCTTAGACTTGAGTTGGTACAGAGCAGTGTTAGTGGATCTACCTGCTCTGTACGCGTGCTGGCTGGCATGTAGGGGTGCGATCCTCAACGCCCCTGATCTGATATGGTTATCTATTACTTTCTCCATCCCCTTTAGCATGAAGGATGTGAGACCTATGGTCCGGAATGATTTGGCTGGCGAACCGTCTCCGGAAAGTGCGCTTGTAGGGGTGTTTCTGCCCTCTCCACCGCGCTAGTCGTGTTGGTGCCGCCCTGTCTTTTTATGAATAATACCGTGTCTGTCTTACCTCTATCTTACCTCTCTGGGGTCGATAAGACGCTGTCACAGAATTTCCTGAAACTATTTGTCTTTGCCAGCCTAATCTCCTTATTGTATATTGTTAGGTGCTGCTTGTATTTCTCCCAGTTGCCTGCGCGCTTGGCTTTATTGAATAGCCTTCGCACCCTACGTCTAAGAGATGAGAGTTTGCGAGATCACCAGGGACAAATTTGTTTACTGGTAGTCACTCTTAGTGGACAGACACAATGATAGGCGTAGTGGTCCTACCATCTGCCTGTCCCACTCCGATTATATTTTTACTCAGAGTCTCTTTGTAAATACCCCAGGTCGTGTTTCCAGGGGTACGTGTCGATGTCGGTCCTCGACTTCCACCTTCAGAGCGAAACGAATGGTCCTATGATCCGACATTGAGGGCTCTTTTGACACCCGCCACTGCGAGATCAATCCGATCATGTCGTCGTTGCTCAAGGTAATGACCAGGCCCTCCTTACGAACACTAGTTACGAATGTGGGTTCACAGCCCACATTTTCAATGCTCATGTTGTTGCTAATTACAAATTCAAGAAGTGACTCACCCCTCTCGTTGCAGTCCGTGCTACCCCATTCCGTGTGATGCGCGTTGGCATCCCATCCTAGAGTCAGGGGAAGTTTGTTGGTTCTGCAATACTCCACCAGACTGAGTATCGATGGAGGGGTGCTGTGGCTGCCTCTCCTGGAAAGTAGGCGGTTGCGAGGACGAAGTCCGAACCTTCCCTGTCCTTCACTTGCATCGCCACCAGATCTTGCGTTAGAAACTCTGAAATACAGAAGAAGTCTATATCTGTTCTAACAACTACACAAGAACGCAGTCTCTCGCTAGAGAGATTCCGATGCGTGATGCAGGTTCACCTGGGTTTGCTAGTTATGCCGGCGCTGGAGCTTACAGTATCGGCTCGATGAGAGACAGGTCCTCGTCCCCGCCCTCTTCATCAACCTACATTTCTAACCCTTCCAGAAGCTCTTGGGTAGATGGAAGCATGCCTTCCTGCTCGTTGGGGAGCTCATTGTTTCTACTTTCATTGGCGGCGGTGGGTACCACCTGCCCAGCCGAGACGGTGTCGTCGGGGGACTCGTGCCGCTCTCCCGCAACCACAGCAGCAGTTGCATCATGCGCTGCTCAGCTGGTTACGGAAGGAGTCGGTGCTACGGTCATGCCCGTCGCAGGCTCCTGGCTCGCCGTTGGCGTTGCCTTGCGCCTCCATGGCCTCATTACTACCTTGCTGAATCGGAAATTCAGCTGGAAACCCTTCTGTCTGACATATTTGTAGGATTCGTCATCTATTGTTATGTTGAGGTTCCACCCTAACCCCTCAACGCTGCTCGCTACGGCCTTCCACCCTGAGGTACTTAAACCCAGGTTTTGGTTTTTTACCAAACCAATCGCGAAGTCGTAGGTCTTGTCCGAATTCCGGGGAAAGAATACCGCCATGTTGTGCAGTCGCAGTATTTCTTCACCTCTTTTAACACACAGAACCGGACCCTTCCAACCTTCTAGCCTTGACGTGGTTTCCATTAACCAGGTGGCCGACATCTCATCCTGGCAGTCGACCAGCAGCATACCACCCTTAAAGTAGATGCCATCAAAGGCGCCAGTGTAGCCATCGCCCATGAATAAGGCGTTGAGAGAAGCGAGCTACATTGCTTTCTTGTAGTTGTTCCTGTTGCAAATGCACAAAAATGCATGATTTTATGGATGAAAAGCCTACAGAACCGCAAGCACCAGACGGATTGCTGTATTGAAAAGATAAGTGAGCTTCCGTAAACCTTTGTATAGTAACTGCTTTAACACTTCAGCTGTAATTAAATCGAAGCCAGCTGCTTTCTTAACTTTAAACTTTTTAATTTCACTTTTAAGTTCACAAATGATTGTTATTGGGATTGTTGCATGATCCTGTTGAATACTACTGAAGAACGCGATTTCACTAACCTCGTTTGGACGAAAGGTTTCAACTAGGTGTTTTGCAAATGCATTAGCTTTATCACAGTCACTTCTAGCCCATGTATTGGAAGCAACTTTTAGTGGTGCAACGTGGCTTGTTGGACGTTTCAGATACTTTGTACTTTTCCAGAGTGAGTAATCATCTTTGTTGTCAGCGAATAGTTGAGATAAATATTTATTAATTGACTCATTCTTAATATGAGCGATTTCTCGTTTTAATTCAGCTGATGCCTTATTAAGGTTGGTTTCGTCGAGTGGTGAGCGGGTTGTTGCCATTTTCATCGTAACTTTCTTTTCTTAATTAGAAGGATATTTATTTCTTTAGGGTAATTTGAACCTATAATTTTCCGCAGTATTATCCCAAGCTGCTTGCTTCTTCGAAAGCTTGTAATGATCCAATTCGATGGTGAATCTGCTCTTGTATCTCCAAAGTAAAAACCAATGACAGTATTATTAAACACTTCTTTAGAAATAACTCTTAAAAGTAACTTTAGTAAGTTGTTTGTTTAACTTTAATAACTCAAACTCTCGACGTTACAGAGAATGTTGAAAAAAGTGACGAAGAATGTGAACAAATCGTAAATAACAAAGCATACGTCCCACCCATTACGGTACTAAAGTGCACAGTGGAACAATAACATAACATTTGCAAAGAAATAAATTGCACCAAATACTCTATAAAAAAATATCGATTGGAATAAAGCTCTATTGTGTGGTAAAATCAGACTATGAAGCGGCCTGTCAAGACAAATTTGAATACTTCTCATATGCCAACAAGAACGAGAAACTATACAAAGCAATTCTCCTGGGGCTCGATGTTATTGACACTATAGTCCTTAAAACGAACTCAATGCTATGGAGCTACAGTGCTTGGATGTAAAGCTTGTTCAAAGAATGAGGCCTAATAACTCCATATTAATTTTATATGTGGTATATTTTACCAACAAGTCTACATCTCTGAATATTCTCAGAAAAAATAATGCTGTTATAAATTACGTGAGAGTAAAATGGGAATGGGAAAAGCGAAATAGTAATCAACTAACGCAATGCTATAACTGTCAAATGTTTGGCCACGGATCCAGTCGCTGTGCAGTAAAGGCGTATTGTTCATTATGTGCGGGAAGCCACAAAACTACGGACTGTAAAGAGGAGTCAGCTATTAAATGTGCAAATTGTAACGGGCCCCACAAGTCTAACTTCTACGAATACCCGATCAAATTAAGTTATATCAATTTAAGATCTCAAAAACAGCAGAATCCTTCTAGACTTAAGGCAAACAACATTATTAATGCTTCTCGTATAAATGACAGGAACTTGTTTCCAAACTCACTTAGCCAAACAATCCCACCGGCAAACCCTACTTGGGTGACTCCGCAACAATTAAATTCACCAAATAGCAATGAAGAACTCTTCAGTATTGAAGAGATTAAGTCACTCACTTTCGATTTGATGAAAAATCTAAGAAATTGTAAATCAAAATCTGATCAGTTTGAAGTTATAACCTCACTAGCTTGCAAATTTCTTAAATAATGTTGAACCACTTATTAATTATCACCTAGAATGCCAGAGGTATTCGAAGTAAAAAAAGATGAGCTTTTCAATTTCATCATTAATAGAAACATTGATATTTGTTTACTAAGTGAAACGCGCTAAATGACAAACTTTCTATCAAAAACAATTCATATTATATATACAGAAATGATAGAACTAACAATAAAGGGGGAGGGGTAGCCATAATCATTAAAAAATCTATTCGCCATACCCTTTTGCCTCTCCTAAACACGAAAGCTATAGAATGCATTGGCATTAATGTTGCTATTTTCCTGGAGGCCAATCAAGCCCCGAACTTAAACGTAATTTTGAAAATATCTATTAGAAGGAGATTTTAATTGTCGCCATAGCTCTTGGGGCTGCTACCGTGCAAATAATTGAGGTTGCATCCTGCATAATCATTCGTCATTAAGAGGTATCAGTGTGTTATACTCAACAGTACACTCATACGTGCCTGCTAAAAGTCGCAGCAGAACTTCTAATCTAGATCTGTTCTTAACAAACTACTCTCAAGTGTTTTCTAACACTAAGGCAATAAACGATTTAGGATCCCATCACCTACCTGTGCAAACTCTTTTTCAAACAAATTTTAGCTCAGTAAAAATATTTAGATACGTATTTAATAAAGCCAACTGGGCAAAATTTGGTAAACTGGTTAATCTGCACCTAAATTGCATTGATCAAGCTGCGGTCAGAAATACAGACGACATTGGTAGGTAAATAAACAACTTCAACGAGGCAATTTGTTGTGCCAAAGCAGGTAGTATTCCAAAAAAGAGTGTATGCTGTCACACAAAGCCACTTCCTCAAAATATCATTGCACTTATAAAACGTAGAAATTGACACCGTCGGAAGTGGTTAAGATACAGAAATACGGCCGATCTCGTCTTAGTTAGATGGCTTAGTCATGTTATTGTCAATAAGATTTTTGTTCTCAGAAACGAAAATTGGATCAATCTTTTAGCAACGTTAGAAGATGATTCTTCCCCATTTTGTAAACTATCTAAAGTGATCAAGAAGAAACGTTCTAGCATACCAACATTAAGACAAAATGCACAAAAGGCCGACATTTTAGCAGATACATTTAAAATGCATCAGTGTCACTCTAACAACCTCAGCGATCATGCAACCATATCAGAAGTCAACAACTTTGTTTGCGATTTAGACTCTCTAATTATAACCTCCGAACAGACATTTTCAACAAATATCTCTGAGATCTCCTCAATTATCACAAAATCTAAGCCTCAAGGCCCTGCCTAGAGGTGGATTAAAGTATCTCACTAGAATTATAAACGAATGTCTTCGTTTATGCTACTTTCCGTCCCAGTGGAAGCTTTCAAAGGTTATACCAATATTAAAGCCCAACAAACCTGCAGAATGCCCAACGTCATATCGCCCAATAAGTTTGTTGTCATCAGTAAGTAAAATTTTTGAAAAAGTTGTAAAAGAAAGACTGTCGACAATGAAGTGCTCCCGCCAGAGCAATTTGGTTTCCGACGTGAACATAATACCTTACACCCACTGCTTAGAATAAAAAGAATCATAAAAATAAATTTTACAAACTCTAAATCCACTGGTATGATTTTACTAGATATCAAAGCTGTATTCGACTCTTCGACTGTTGTACAAAATGATGCTTTTGAAATTTCTCTTAGTTTATATTAAAATTATACAAAGTTTTTTGACCAACCGATCATTTACAGTCCACCTTGGGCGAAACACAGTCTGTCTCCATTGTTGTACTATAGCATTTTTACTTCGGATTTCCCACCTCTACGAGGGCTGCTATATATATTTCTGGCCTAATAATGAAAATAGGCATATTTAACAACGAAAATGGTTTTTTTTTCGTTGGATTTGGCTCGTCTTGGAAGACCCACACGGTCGATTGCTGTTTTGTTTCGGGCTCATATGCATAGATCCATGATTCGTCTTATAAACGATCTTTTGAAGCACCGCGATCGTATTTTTTCAGCATTTCTTTGCACCAGTCCACACGAGCCTTTTTTGAGCGATTGTCAAATTGTGCGGGATCCAACGAGAACAAACCTTTTTTACGGCCAGGTGTTCATGCAATATCGAATGTATGCTGGCAGGAGAAATGCATAGGCATGACTCTATCTGAAGGTATGTTACATGACGGTCTTGCATTATCAGTTCACGTACGGCATCGATGTTTTCTGGCACAACGGCTGTTTTTGGACGACCTTCACGGAACTCGTCTTTGAGCGAGCGTCGGCCACGATTGAATTCGTTGTAACAGTTTTTCACAGTGCTATAGGATGGTGCTTCATAGCCATACAAAGATTTTAGTTCATCGATGCACTCTTGTCGTGATAATCCACGTCGAAAGTTGTGAAAAATGATCGCACGAAAATGTTCACGAGTTAATTCCATTTTTTGGCCGAGATGAATTTTTTAATTCCCTGTAAATAAAACAATTAACGATTAAATGACAAAACGTTCTGAGTGATGTTATGCTAAAAATGTCAAACTTTCCAATGGAAATGTCAGATTGCACCTGGCAACACTTAGTGTTGCCTAGTCCAGAAATATATATAGCAACCTTTGTAAGTAAGAGCACAGCGTCTATTTTAGCGGACGACACCGCAATAATCTGCTCAGGCTTCATTGCAGCTGATATCACAAACTCACTCCAAGAGGACTTTAATATCCTTGTCTCTTGCTTTAACAAATGGAAAATACTGGTTAATACAAAGATCAGAACTTAGTGTAACCAACTAAATGTATCTATTCATGTCTATTTTCCAGGCTGTGGTTTTTCATGGGGCACCAGTATGGACCGATATCGCGAACTCCCACATCCACAAACTTCTGGTGGCTAGATTGTCCCGACTAAATAGAAGGTTTAACGATCGCTGTGAGCATTCCATGTACTCTCATATTAATGAATTAATTAATTAACTGATGTAAAATATATTCTTAGTTATAAAATAGAAATAAGTAGGTTAAGACAATTTTCTTCAAGGGTTTTTTGTAAATTTTTTCCCCTACAAAAACTATTATATATTGTCAATACTAACATATCATAGCTCATTCTCAAATAATTTTTATATAAGTAGAAAAGGCAAAATCGACTGTATTCTTAACTTATGTACATTAGTCACTGCAAATACATATATTATAAGAAGATGTAAAATAAATTTGAATTTGAATTTAATAAGTTGCTCTTCTATATATTCTGTGTAAGTACAAAAATAAATAAATAAATACCTTGATTGTCGGATTAAATCCTCTTTCTTTGATGAGGTCATTTGGAAACAACCATTGTATTTTTGTCTGTTAGCAAGAAAATGGCAGAGTCAATAATGGAAACTTCACTTTCCCACTAAGGTAGCATTGTCCGGAATATCTCAAAGACCTATCCATAACTTGAACTTCTTTAACTTTAAGATCTCTACAACTCGAACTCTTGAAATTGCATTTCATACAAATTTCCTTCTATAAATCAAATTTTTAATTGGACGTTATCGCAATTCTTATGGTTATCCCACTTTGTAAACGCTTTACTGCTCACGATGTAGATTAGATTTGCTCGGCCAGATTTATAAGAGACGATACTGTATCTATAATCGAATATTTCAGACCCAACCAATATAACTTCTAGCGCCATGGAAAACTATGAGGATTCTGAAAAAGAAATTAGTTAACCGCCATCCAAAATGATGTAACGCATTCCTTTGCAATTTTAAATTCCTATTTAAATGCGAATATTAATACAACTGACGATCACTTCAAAGCGCTAAACGGATTAGAATCAATTTTTTTTGGATTTTGGTGAGAGTGGGAGATAATATTAATAAATATAGAAGGCGCAAATGTACCTTAAAAAAGAGTATTATTGGTTTGTTTATGTACAAGTGCATGTAAGTATTTTAATATAAACTTCTATGATTTTATTAATTTAGGCTGGTTTTGAAACATGGATGATCTCATTCTGTTATTTTCAAATAAAAACTATTAAAAATATTATCATCGAGCTGCATTTTTGGTCTCAATTTTTGATGATGCACACGGATGGACAAAATTATACTTGAATTCTTATGAGAATGTACATATGTAAATATAGTATAATGTTACAAAATTTTCACAAATATCTTATCACTTGAAATAAAAAATAAAAAAAAAATAAAAATCACATGATTCTTACATGAATATTGAACATACGCTTATGATTTGAAATTTAATTTTTTATATTTGAATTGTTTTGACTTTTAACATGAAAAAAATAAAAAGTACACTATGTTTGTCACCTGGTTCTAAGCTACCTCCTCACTAATTTACAGCCAAATCAGTTTAGCCGTTCATGAGAATATATAATATACAGTGCTGTGTGATGAAATAGAGATTTATTTATAGATAGCAATATAGATATTTTTTAATCATTATATTTCAAGAAATTTAGGTTTTCTTTTCTTTTCGTTTAACGGGTAAAAAGAAATAGCGCACAGAAATATATTAAAATAATAAATAAAAGTCTTAAGTCTAAAATATATAAAATAAATTTAAAAAGTCATTAGCATCCTCTTGCTGTCGTTGTGCATCGAACGAAGACGTTATTTAAATTTATTTATTTGCGGTTATTTGAAATCTGTAATTTTTAATTAAATAATAAGTAGGAAGACTAAATAATAATACATGTTACTTTAGTATTTAGTGCAACATCCATTGTTCTTTATAACTGCCGAGCAACATCTGAATCATCATAGAATCCATTAATTCTGGCACATAACGCTTGGAATTTTATCCCATGCGGATTAAAGTCTGGTAATTGCGGGGACTAGCTTAAAACTTCAATGCCATTTTGCCTGAAGCATTTCTTTGCTCGCTTTGGGTCATTATCTTGTTGAAACATCCGTCGAAGGGACACATTAAACTTCGCGTAAGGTAATGTGATTTCACTTAAATTTCAGGTGTATTGTAAGGCATTCATTGTACCCTCGATATGAAATAGCAGATCTGTTCCATAATACGAGTAGCACCCTCAAACTATTATACTCCCGCCGCCATGTTTTATCGTTTTTATAGTGTGTTGTTGGAGAAATTCGGCATTGAGTGCTCTTTGCAAAGAGAGACTGTTCCGTTTAGAGTTGAATAAATCTGGTTTCATCTGACCAAACAATATTTCGGCACTTACTAGCACGATTTCGTCAAAATTTAAAAGTCTTTTTTATTCTTTAAATTGAACAAGTTTAGCTTTCAAATTGTTTCTGATAACAATTTTCGAGCGGTCGAAACATTCATATCCAAAGAATACTGTTTCCTAAAAACAGAGAGGACACAAACGAATCTTTTTTCAATTGATGTAGGATTAGCTTTTACAAAATCGCTCTGGTTTTAAGTTCTGTATCCCTATTTTCTGGTTTATAATTTGTTGCATTCTCAAATTCTTTTTAGCAGCACATGGCTTTTAGCTTGTAAGCTCATTTTTTTATCAGTTTTCGTCAGGACTGGAGTGCTTGTAGCTTGTATCCATTTTTATACCTAATTTATTTCAAAATTTCCAACAAATGTATAAAATTAAAAACCTTTATTCACGTTTGTTGTAAATTTTATCAAACAAATTTGTTTCACTTGGCAAAATGTTTATTTTTGTCGTTTGGCTCTATTTTAACGCACACGTCGTTTCACAATGGTCAATGGCACAATTTCACCGATTTGCAAAAACCGAACACACAATTGAATGCAGACAGTTATTTCTGCATATTTATTCACAAGCGATGTGATTATTAAACTACAATTAGTTCATAGAATGTTAGGTTCACAAAAGAACTTAAATAATGTAACATCTTCAGTTAATACGTGGCTTTATTTTATCGCTCATTACTGTACATACAGTTTGTCAATTAACTGTTTGAAAAATAAAAAAGTATACAAATTCAAATTTAAACTATAATAGCTTTTTTAATATAATAAAATTTTGAGTTATTTAATTGACTTAATCAAAGCGACTAAAATGTAATTCGCCAAATATTGCGCTGACAATTAATTCTTTTCCAAATGCAAACACAATTCGAAGAAAACATAAGCAGCAAAAAAAAAACATCTTAAAAATGATACATTAAATGCTCCGTTAATATTCTTGATGCTAAAATGTGGCAATTGTTACGGCTCACTAAAGCTGTGTCATCCGCAAAATTGAACTTACTTACTTAGCTGTTTGAAGATCTGCTGTATATATGATGTATGGAGTTGGGCCTAAAACGCTGCCCTGTGGGTCAACAGCCCTGTCGTTCATCAAATATCTCTATACTTTCACCACAAATTGTCTATTATTTAAATAAGACTCCAATGTTTTATACAATTCTAAAGCCACACCTTATCAAACGCTTGAGCCATATCTAGAAATATTGCTGAACAGTACTCCCTGTTCTCAAACGTTTTTCTTATTCCGTTATTAATTATATTTACTTGCTCTTTCGTGCTATATTTTGCACGAAACCCGAAATGGTTCGTTGGTATTGTATTATTTTCGTGGAGGAAAGGAGACATCTTTGATAGTAATACTTTTTCAAATATTTTGGAAACGCAGGATAGAAGACTGATTGGTCTATATGAAGATGGCAGTGTTAAGTTTTTCTGAGGTTTATCTATCAAGATAATCTTTTCGACTTTTTCCATGAAATTGGATAGTATCCGAAAGTAAGAATTGCATTGAAGGGCAAAGAGAGCGCCTCTACAGCAATAACAGTAACTCCATTAGCAGTTTTGGGGTAATACTATCATGTCCCGGCGACTTTTTTGTATTAAGTTCTTTTATCAATCCAATAATTTCAGAAGGTGAAGTCTTAAACGACCCCAGCGACTCGTTAGCTTTGTTGGGGAAGATTGACAGCTTAAAGTGGTTCTTTGGCAAATTAAGTTGAAATACTTTTTCTAGGTGATTTGCGAAATAATTTCTCGTATAGGCATGTTGGAGTCAGTTGGTGGCTTCATAGACTTTTGGGCTTTCCAAAGGGAATTTTGCTTCCTTGAATTTGGACACAACTTCTTTCTTACATTTCAGTGTTGAATTCTTTCTCACGTTTAATCGTTTTTTTTTTTTTTAATTTGCGTACAGAATATTTCAACTGAAGCTGAGTGGAAGCGATTTATCTGCCATTCACGTATTGAAAGCCTTTTTTCATTTACAAGCTTTTCTATTTCTCTGTTAGTGATTTTTCTGAGACCAAGCGGCTTACTTGTTTGTCGAATTTTACAAAACTCAACAAATATCATTGAACAAGCACCGAATTCAATTGATTTAGCTCCATGTGACTACTGGCCATTCTTATAACTCAGAGAACCGCTCCGGGGAAACCGTTTTGAGTTAACTGAAGACATCAAAACAAATTCGACGCGATTACTAGGCTTCTTCTTTACTGGCGTAGATACCGCTTACGCGATTATAGCCGAGTTAACAACCGCGCGCCAGTCGTTTCTTCTCTTCGCTACGTGGCGCCAATTGGATATTCCAAGCGAATCCCGGTCCTTCTCCACTTGGTCCCCCAACAGAGTAAAGGTCTTCCTCTTCCTCTGCTTCCCCTTGCGGGTACTGCGTCGAATACTTTCAGAGCTGGAGTGTTTTCGTCCATTCGGACAACATGACCTAGCCAGTGTAGCTGCTGTCTTTTAATTCGCTGAACTATATCGTATATCTCATACAGCTCATCGTTCCATCGATTGCAATATTCGCCGTGGCCAACGAGCAAAGGACCATAAATCTTTCGCAGATTCTTTCTCTCAAAAACTCGCAACGTCGACTCATCAGTTGTTGTCATCGTCCAAGCCTCTGCACCATATAGTAGGACGGGAATAATGAGTGACTTATAGAGTTTGGTTTTTGTTCCTCGAGAAAGGACTTTATTTCTCAATTGCCTACTCAGTCTGAAGTAACACCTGTTGGCAAGAGTTATCCTGCGTTGGATAACAGGTACCGCCAACAATATCAGCCTGGAAATTCAACAAATATATCGGCTTACCAGGAGAAATTATGTCAAGATTATTGTGCCTATTTATAATAGTGTTAAACAGCTGTCGTCCTTTCGGATTAATTAGTCGTGAGCCCTAATACAAGTGTTTTGCATTTTAACCTCCATCTGCTAGAAACTATCTGCTACTCGTATGACCTAGCGTTTCAAAAAACTCTTTAAATTGGATGTTTGTAATTTTAAATCGAGATGGGAAGTATATAGCATGAGATTTTAATACGTAGTGATTTAATTATTTTGTTCTGAGTGATTTATAACATAGATTCTAAATCCCGGTATAAAGAAATTGTTTTTATTCGTAAGTTGAGTTTCTGACAGTAGCATAACATATACATATATTTTTTACATCAAGAAATCGAGTAAGCTCCAATTTATGTTGGTTAACACCGTTAGCACTCCATATACGAATGTTCAATACACTAGTTTTTTCCTTAAAAAAGCTTGCACGATTTGGGTTTGTGATTTGATTATCTCTTGAATCATATTTTGCATTGTAGATAAAAATTATGTCACGCATTAGGTAAGGTTGAAAATCATAGTTTTAACGCTGCCATTTTTGGGCAATTGCATTTGAGCAGTGTTGCCTTTCATCACATTTGCATAGCTCCCTTGTGAAGCATTAGTTTGCAGTGTCATTTCCTCCACAGTTACTACATTTTTTATATAAATCCTCTTTCATAAGAGTGTATTTTGATGTGGGATGTAAATCACCACACACTACGCAGACACTGTAGAGGAGGCAATATGATGTAGTGTGTCCATACTCTTGTCAGTTTGTGCATTGTACTGGACCATTTCTTTTGTGTGGTTCCTCAACGGTAATTCGGGTATGGAGCAGATATTTAAGAACACACACAGACTTGATACTGTTCCGATGAATATTTTTGAAGTTACACACAAATTAGAAAAGGTATATTGAAAGCACATTCCATACTTTAAACGTGTTTTTCTCAAAAAAGTGTTTTCAAAGTCGGTGACAAACATTACTCGAAGCGGCTAAACCGATCAGTCTCAAAATTTAACACGAAAAACTTTGTCAAAAAAAAACGTTTTGCTTATTCGTTCCATTACTAGTTTTAACATTACTTTATCAAAATCTGTTTGTTTTTGTTTTTTTTTTTAATTTCAGAGATATAGTGGTCACCACACGACGTATTTTTTGAGAGGAACTCTCGGAGATCAAGTATAATTCGTTTCCAAATAAATATTTTTACTAAGTATTAAAATTAAGTTAAAATATATGTAATATGTTTTCAAAATTTAAAAGTTTTCTCAGAAAAAAATCTGGAAAACTCGCTTTTTCGGCATTCTTTTTGTATATAACCGCTTAATCTATACCGGGAAACTCACTGATGAAGTATTAGAAGTATTTATAAAAATAAAATAGATTAGAATTAAAACACTCCAGAGGCAGGCCACTAAAGCTCAGTAGGCGGTAAGAATAAAAACTTTCAAGTGAAATCAACAATAATCCACAAGAAAGCTTAAGGCAGTTAGCATCTGCTCTTAAAAATTATTGTCATAAGTCAATAACCTACGAGACGATTCGAAAACTATTCAAAGATTACAAATACTCTTCGCGCGTAGCCAATAAAAACCGTTGCTGTCAGGAGTTAATATGTATTAAAAAGTAACCTGCCTTTGCTAATGGCAATGTTAACAGGCCCGCTGAGTGTGCTTTTTTGCAAAGGTGTTGGAGAGCTGACTGATCTGATCACGAAAGAGATACATATGTCTGGTCATTCCAAAAAATAGAATTGTCAAGGAGGATGAAATTTGAATTTGTTGACTCCCAAAACCCGAATAAACTGAAAAAGACCTGTCTGATGTAAAACAGGCTTAAAGATGACTTTCGTTAGTTAAAAGAAATACTGTACCCTGGCAGTAGCTGTGTGACTTTACTTTGTTTTGTTGCAATAAAAACAAATATTGAACGCGTACTTATGATTTGAAATATAATTTTTTTATATGTATGTATATGCATTTTGTTCTGTTCAGCGTTTCTTGAGTTATAAATTGTGTAACTTACACGACTGTCTTTTGTTATATAAATAAGTTGCAAGCTCGACGGTGATTTTGCAAAAAAAAAGACCTCCGTTAGGAAAAAACGAATCACATCTTTTCGTGATTTATGACACGTTGTGAGTACCCCCATTGTATAACTAGAAGACCCTTCCACGCTTTACAGTGGCTGATACATAGATAGTACTACTAATCTACCATCTACATGATTTCTATTAGTTAGATTAGAACTATTAGTTAATGAGATATAGCATTTTGGGTGATGTAACTTGTGTTAGTCTACAAAAAATGGATCAAACAGCTTTTCGTGTGTTAATAAAGCATTGCTTTTGCGGGGTAAAATACTTTTGAATTTGGGTTCTGCACAGGGAAATCAACAGTTGAAAACAGACTTGCTTTGTTAGAAAGAGGCAAAATGAGCACCAAAGACAATAAAGGCAGTTGACGCCCTAAAGAAGCGAAAGCTCTGCGCAAAGTGGGAACCGCGCAAGTTCATAACTCAACAAAAATAAAGAATTGCTGATTCTGAGGAGTGTTTCGGTGCTCTTTAAAGGTGTGTGACAATAGAAACATGGCTCCATTATTCGCCTAGTGGACTACACATGATGAACCGGTTCTCAAGAATGGAAAGACGAAAAAGTCGGCTGGTATGGTTATGGCATCAGTCCTTTGGGATGCACGAGGTATAATATTCATCGACTGATTACTGAGCCAGTTATGATCCATTGCACTGCCTAGTAGGTTGCAGTTCATTTCTACCATTCCCAATATTTAGCAATTACATATATAATTTTTGAGGAAACACGAGTTTGAAATTGTATGCATATATGTACATACTTCATTGTATTCGTTTAAATATTGCACTGTTCTGTGACATACTTCGAATATATATCTGTTTATCTCAAATTATAATATACCTTTTTATCAACACCGCAGTTATTCCGCTATTTTTTATGTTAGATGTCGCGTTTGGCTTGTTATAAATGCAATTGCCTCCTTCGCCCATAATCTAATAAAGTAGCCGTTAACCAGAGGATCGAAATCCATTCTGTTTTATATATACTATACATATACGATATATAACTCCTATACTGACAGGCACATAGGGTTTGTGAGAAAAACGAAAATAATTATATGTATGTATTATATGGAATTTGGGGTGTATCGGCCCGATTTTATCTATTTTTCCAATGCCACATATTATTAACCAGTCACATACTAAAAAACCAATCATATGGGGCAAAGTCAGCAGGATGTTCGAAGATCCTGATATTTGTTATGTAGGTGATGGATCAAGTTTTCGCTCAAATTTATTTATTTTAGACACAAAGATACACTGTTATGCGTAAAACACGCTCTCTCATTTTCATTGAGATAACTCACATATTTGCCGATATATGTGGTATAAAGTCTCCCGGAAGTTTTAAAATCTTTATATTAGGAGTATGGGGGCTTTCCCCAATTCAACCCATTTTTAACATATAGACATATCATTGTAAGAGTAAGATGATCCCTGATTTTCAATTATATATCTCACACATTGAGCAATATTGTAATCAAAAGTCAACTATAGGTACTGGGGTCGAACTAATCGGTATCTAGGGGCTTGAACATTTTTGGTTGAATTTGAACAATTTTTGCTCCTAAGATGGCTTACACTAAAGTTTGCTTCTTGATTTGTGTACTGAAAAGTGAAACAATCAAGTGGAATTTGAAATTGTGTTATATGGGAAGTAGACGTGATTGTACTTCGATTTCGCCCATTTTCGCTCTGTACATAATAATATAAAGAGAATGCCACATACGAAAATTCAAAATCGGTTAGACGGGTTCCGATGATGAGATGTGGGCGGTGCCACGCCCATTGCTCATTTTTTACACCTGTGAAGCTCTCTCATACCATCTCGTAGGAAAAATTTAATGTCTGCGGCGTATTTAGCTATTGATTTATCGCGCTTTTAGTAGTTTTTAACAGTACCGTTATATGGCGAGAGAGCGGGGTTATCTTCCGATTTCATCCATTTTCAGACTGTCGGTAGGAGTTCTTATAATATTTACGCTTTGCGAGTTTGGTTTTTGTAGCTTTATTGGTTTAGAAAATATATACATTAAACTTATTAGAGGGTGGGGCCACGGGGCCCACTTTTTCAAAACTTTTGTCCACATGTGCCCCTGGCTATTGAGATGTTATCTGCCAAATTAGAGTTTTATATTATAATTTAGTTATGACACTTTCTATGTTTTCGGTTAATGGCGATTTGTGGGCGTAGCAGTGGTCCGATTGCGCCTATCTACGAACTCGAACTTTTTTTTGTACTAAAAAACCCCACTACTCAAGTTACAGCTTGCACGGACGGACGGACAGACAGACAGTTCACCGGATTTCAACTTTTCTCGTCACCCTGATCATATACATATATATACCCTATATCTATCTCGCTTGGTTTTAAGTGATACGTACAACCGTTAGGTAAACAAAACTATTATATAATACCCGGTAGCAATTGGTTGTAAGAGTATAAAAATAAGAGTCTATTCCAAATCGAATGAGACAAATGTAAGAGCGAAATGGATGACTGAGATTTTTTTTAAGCAGAATAATCGTATATATGTACATACATATGTATATATGCATATCGTTACCTGAAATGCAAAATAACATAACATCTCTTTTGGTATGTTTACAGGAGAAGCAAAACCCTGTATAAAAAGAAGAAAACCACTTGAGATATTGAAACAAAATTTTCAAATCTGAATTAGTTTCATGTTTTTTTTTCATTAAGTATATCTTAGATAAAAAAAATAAAGAAAAAATAAAGCAAACTTTATAGTAGGTGTCTTACGTTATTTTGAAATTTCATTTCTGAAACAAAACAACGTATAATCAATCTAAATTTGTACAAAAATTTAAAATTAGCATATTAATATATTTTTTGTTTTAATTTTAAATAAAACAGTTGAAAGTTTTTCATATTTAATTTTATATTAAAATAAACGATTTCCAGCCAAAAAATGAAGATAATGTTTAATTATTATTTATTAAAAAATTAATTATTCAAAAGTATGTATATTATCATAAAAGTAATGAGAGTCTGCTGGAATCAAACCTTTTAGGCCCTACAGATGTTGCCAATCCTTCTTTGTTATCGTTAAACTTTAAGGCTGCTGAATTCCTAAAAGAACACGCGTCTAAGCACTCACCTTGACTTCATACCGGATCACTTGGTAATCCAAGCGGCATCAACAAAACTGTACACCAAAGTATAGACAGCGAGTGTGGAAGATGCGGTAAAAAGCGACATCGTGAAAATATTAGGTTGTCCAAAAAGTCTTGCTCTAAATCGAGCCTGATTAGCCAATCAGATTGGAAACGATTATGCGAGCAAAATGCTGTTATGATTATCTCACTACTCAAGATATTACAAGTTTTTGAGGCTCCAATTTCGATGCAAAACGGTCTGGAACTGATTAATAAATTTTATGTAATCAGAAATAGAAAACAATCTTTGTTAGGACACAGCTATTGAACTCAACCTTCTAAAAGTAGGTTTGGACATTGCGTAGAGTTGAGGAAGCTGAACCGTTTGCCAAATGGTGGAATGTTTCTTTCAAGCTGTCTATTAACGAATCTGTAGTTCCCGTGCAAAAACCCATGAGACGTGTGCCGACGCCGATGGAGGGCAAAATCACTGAGAAACTGGAAGAGACTTTAAAGTTGGACATCATCGAACTAGTAACTGGGACAAGTGCATGGATATCATCAAAGGTGATTGCCTTTAAAGATGATGGCGATATTCGGGTATGTATAGATATGCGCCGGGCAAATAAAGCAATTCAGAGAGATAGCTACCCTTTACTGATTTTTTACAGCTTTATGACCAACTAAGTATTTCTCTCGACTTGATTTAAAAACCGCCTACCATCAGTTGGAGTTGGCTGAGTCCAACAAAGAAATTACTACATTTACGCACCGGGGTTAATTTTATTATAAACTTTTAATGTTGGGGATGAATTCGGCCCCATAGATATTTCAGAGGCTTCAGAACTAATATATCCTTGTCAAAATGCATTGAATCAAATAATCTTTTGCTGAACGAAAAGATATGCATACGTTTAAAGCGTCGAGAAATAAGGAAGAGTTACGTAGATTTCTTGGTTAAACTACATTGTGGGTGGGTATTATAGTTGACTTGGCAGGCAGCACCGAGACTCAAGGACACAAGGAGAAATTTATTTGGGGCTAAGAGCAAGACGAGGCATTCCAAGGAATAAAGGTGAAAATTACCGCGGTATTGAAACTTTCATACTTTAACTCACAGGACAAAACGTGTTTAATTACAGATGCTAGTCCGATAGCCCTGGGTGCCGTACTAGGACAATTTGATAAGCCAAATACTTCGCGGTTCATTTCATTTGCCAGTAAGAGTGGAAAAGAGATATTCACAAACCGAAAAGGAAAGTCCGACCTTGGCTGTGGACAAATTTGATTAATATTTAAAAGGGCTACACTTTGATTTAATAACCGATCACAAGCCACTGGAAACCATATTTAAGCCAACTTCACGACCCCCGGCGAGTATCAAGGCTTTCCCAAGAAAACAACGCTAATCCATATGACTGGACCGGAAAGGAGCATAATTTTCGAGTCGTGTCCACTTTGATACCAAAGTCACTCTCCATATCACAGATTACCGATCTCTTAGACGAAGAGATACAAGACGCAATGACGTGTCTAAGCCAGGACTCGTGGAAAGTGAACATGTCAAGCCCCTATTTTATCCATTTCGCTTGGAGCTGTCTATAGTTTGTGATATCCTATTACGAGGAACTAAACTAGTAATCCCACGAAAGTTGCGAAAAATACTTCTGTGCCTCGCACATGAGGGACACCCAGGAATAAGTCCAAAGAAACGGAGATTACGCTCCAAAGTTTTGTGGCCTTGTGTGGACAAAGATGCTGAAAAATTCGTCAAGACTTGTTAAGATCGCCTCATAGTGTCAATGCCCCCAAAAACAGCTCCGAAAGAGAGGCACCCTTTCCCGAATGGACCCTGGAAATGCTTAGCGATAGATATTTTGGGTTCTTTACCTAATGGGGATGATATATTGGTACTGATTGATTACTAATCCAGATGTATGGAGTTCAAAGTGATCAAATTGATAACATCCAAAACTATTATTAATGAAATGGAAGAAGTATTTTCAAGATTGGGATTTCCAGAGACTCTAATGTCTGACAATGGAAGGCAATTCATAAATGTTGAGTTTAAAAGTTTTTGTAATAACAACCAACAGCATTCGGCTAATGACTACGCCCCCATACCGGCCACAGGCTAACGGTGAAGTAGAAAATATGTACAGGTCCATAATGAGCAAGAATGAAATTGAGAAGTTCGTTTTAATATACAATGCACTCCATATGGTACCAGGGGTATGGTACTAATGAACACTCATCAAGTGGAAGAGAGTAATAAGAGAGTGCAGAATTGGTAAGGGAAATGGCAGACTCCGAATAGAAAGATAAGAATATGCCGGAAAAAGACGAAGCGACACAGTTGACCGATAAGGCCAGGAGTTCAGGAGATATTGATGCTACCACATATAAGGTAGTAAAACAAGAAGAAAATGTTGCGCAGATTTCCGCTGTCGGCTAAACATAAAGAATTATTTCGAATTAACGAACACATTAACTGTCAGGCCAATTCGTTATATGGAAGTTTTCGTTAATTCGAATGCTCCGAAGGTATGTTTTTCAATAAAAATGAGTGAAATATTAAAAAATTGCAGTTTAATAAATTGTTTTATTGAATTATTTGTTAAAAAAGAAAAAGTGTTACTTGGAAAGAGTAATGCGTTTGAAACAAATACATGAGAAGTACTTGTATACGAGTATCTGTAATTGGTTTCTTTAGCCATTTAA
>JBAWJQ010004048.1:0-63836 GCA_037783105.1 Bactrocera zonata | reverse complement strand
TAATAGAATGCATAATTACCGGTGAAGAGACATGTGTCTACGAATATGACACACTTACAAACCAGCAATCATCCGAATGGCAGCCCAAAGGCCCGGCAAAGCCGAAAAAACACGCCAAAGCTGATCGAAAGTGATCATTGTTTTCTACGATATTCGTGGTGTCGTCCACTATGAATGTATTCCAACTGGTCAAACCCTCAATAAAGAGTATTATCTTGGTGTTATGAGGCGCTTACGAGACGCTATTCGACGTAAACGTCCGAGTTTTTAGGCCAACAATTCGTGGATTCTTAATCATGAGAACGCACCATCGCACAAAGTCATCTTTTTGAATGAGTTTTTGGCCAAACACTCACCAAATATCATTGAGCAAGCAGCGTATTCACTTGATATGGCCCCCTGTGACTTTTTCTTATTCTCCACACTGAAATATTCACTTAGGGGAACATCAAAACAAATTCGACGAGAAATACATCATCTTTTAAACGCTTATAAATTTTTTTGTTTCAGATGATCCGGTAACGAGTTGTTATGTTCACCACTTTTTTTCAAGGCGCTTCTGGAGATTCACCATCACAGGCTTATTTATTACTATTTTTCATTGCAAAGTTTGTCTAATATACTCCAAAAGTTGTACAATAATATGTGTCGCCGCAAAAAAAACACAAAAATATCTTTTTTTTGCCTTTAAAACCTTAACCCCACCGCAAACCTTCCCCCACGGTTATATAACAGCGGTTAAAGGCAAGTGCATGAATATAAATATTACTTGCATTCATAGCCTTTTCTCCAAGATGCAAACACATATGGACATATGATTCTTTCCTTAAACGATTTGCTTTGTTTGCTTTTAGCGAAGAAATCGCACGTTTAATGACTTTTTGCCTTTTCAAAAAAAAAAAACAGAATTTTCATTTTAAGCGTTTTACATACTATAGGACTCTCAATGTTGACTTACCGTGCGATTCTGTAACGTGAGACAGTATCAAGTCTCTAAATTTGAGATTTTGAGTTAGAGACAATTTTTGAGACTTGAGACGATTTTGCTTCATTCACTTACAGAATGACAGCCTCAAAATCTATTACATTTCATTATTCAGAGATGTTTTTACACTTGAATGATAATAAATATGTCGATAACTAATATTAACTTTTCTATAACATAGTCAAAAAACATAATTATCAATAAAAATAAAAATATATGTTGACTTTGTTGCATAATATTTAAGAAATTTATGTAAAATTTATTTATTTTTAACCTTTTCGTGTTTGAGTTGCTTACAAAATGTAAAAAAATTACAATCGATTAATATCTATGATGATCTCTATTCAGTACATTGAAAATGGCAGCAAGAGTTCTTTTTAGTTTTGTGACCAGCTAACTACCAGGTCTCAATATTTTGAGACTAACGCTAGAGACTGTTTAGTGAATAGTAACTAGTATCAAATTGATACTTTGTCTCAAAATATCTCAAATAGAGACTAGAGACTGGTTACAGAATCCCGCTATTAGTTCTACTTTGCTATAAAATTTAAATTGTATTGCATACTTTACAACGTGCGACACGTAATTTCACCCAAGATGGGGCCTTTATATACTTCGTAATTGCAAATTTGGACAAGCAACAGGATTATATATGAGTAGTTTTGCAAGTTTATACACATCTAGTATTAAATTTTATTATTTATATATGGAATTACAACCTAAACATCAAGCTGTACGACAAACCAGAAAACAGGTTATAAGGTTTATATTTATACTCTTGCAACATGTTGCTACGGGGTGTAATAGTTTTGTTCATCTAACGGTTGTACGTATCACCTAAAACTAAGCGAGATAGAGATAAAGCGAGAGACGAGAAAAGTTCAAATGCGGTTAACTGTCTGTTTATCCGTCCGTGCAAAATGTAACTTGAGATACCTGAAAGTAAGATATAAAACTGTAATTTGTCACAGGGGATCGCAGCAGTAAGAACCATTTGTTGGAAAAAAAGTTGAAAAAGTGGGCGTGTCTCCGCCTTTTAATAGGCATAATGCACATATTTCCTTAACTACTAAAGCTATAACAACCAAATTTGCTCAGCGCACATACCAAACGAACTCCTACCGACAGTACTACAAATGAATTAAATCGGAATTTAAAAAAAATGTTTTAAAATACTAAAAGCGCAAAAAATCAATAACTAAAATACCCAGAGACGTTAAAATTTACCCCCAAAATGGTATAAAAGGTTTTATGAATGCCAAGGAAAAAATATAATGATGAGCGTGCCACCGCCTCTTTTTGGTGAAATCACATATCTCGGACCACGACCTACCGACTTAGAATACATTTAGTACGTGGCATTCTTCTGATATTCCTACTATATATTACAGTATGAAATTCGGTGCACAACCACGCCTGCTTCCCATAGAATGTAATTTTAACTTCCATTTGAATCTTTCCTTTCGAGTGTACAAATCAAGAAGCAACTATTATAAAGAAATAAAACTTTTCACGGATATAACTTTTGATATTTGCCACCGTATGACCGAAAATTGGCTTAGTGCAACGAAAACTGTTCAAGCTCCAAGGAACTGAATATTTGGACCCCAGTACCTATAGTCCAAAAATACCAAAAAATGTGAGAGACATATACATAATTGAAATTCAGAGAGAATTCTTTCCTTGTATGTAGTATTTCTCTACGTCAAAATGGTACGACCAATACTTCTTTCTGGCTTCAACCCTTGTAAGTTGCAAGAGTATGAAATGTTTGGTTATACTCGGTTTTAGCTCTTCTGTACTTTTTTATCATCAAATACTTTATTCAGAGTTTGTATGTATGTACTTAACCTTGCAATTGTATTCTAAACTCTCTAAAAATGTTTAAAATCAATGAAATTGCAAAAACTGAGTGTACAAATGCTTCGCAGGCATTAAAATGGTGAGGACACGCCCATCTTTAAGTGAAATCCTATATCTCAGGAACTACTCAGCCGATTTCCAAAAGTAATGAGTGCGGTTACCCCAGCATTATTATTAGACACTACTTTAACTCAAGTAAGAGCTTAAACGGACGGACGGACGGATGAACACACAGATAGTTATTCGGATTTAAACTTCGAGCCATCCTAAATGGCACTACTGTGAAAAAATAATAAGAATAAAATAAGGAAATTATGAACCAAAATTGTAAAGTGAACAAAAAATATATATATATTTATATACAAGGTCTGTCGCAAAAGAAACAGAACTTTTTAAATATAACTGTTTCTGGTGGAGTCACATATTGGTAGGTATATGAAATAAAAAGCTTGATCTCTTGTTGACTTTTCGTAAAAATTTTAAGACAATTGTATAACTACAATCGATGTTATCGATCAAAAAGTGACAGCAGCTTTTGGTCATCGGTCGTAAAATGCATTTTGAACAAAGAGCAAATATTAAATTTTGTTTTAAACTTGGGAAAATGTTTACTGAAACATTTCAAATGCTGAAAAAAGTTTATGGTAATCAGTGCCTATCCCGTAGTAATGTGCATGAGTGGTTTGAGCGATTCCAAGAAGGTCCTGAGGACCTCTGTGACGATCAGAAGTCACCGAAAAAAGTCGTCTTCAGAAGTCAAAAATAAAGACAATGCTAATTTGTTTTTACGATTCCGAAAGTATTGTACACCCAGAGTTCGTCCCACCTGGCCAAACGATTAATGCTGTGTTTTACCTTGGTGTTATGAAGCGTCTTTTGTCAATACCGTGAGGCAGGGTCCTGGCGCCTATTGCACGATAATGCGCCGTGTCATCGGTCGACGCTTGTCACTGAGTTTTTGACAAGAACTCCATATTAACCATTAATCACTCACCTGATCTGGCACCCTGTGATTTTTATCTATTTGGAAAACTTCATTTGCCCATGAAAGGACACTGGTTTCAGGACATTTCAGCTATCCAAAAGGCGACGACCGATATTCTCAAGAGCATTCCTTCAAATGACCTTAAACTCGAATTTGCAATGCTAATTGACCGGTCTAAACGCTGTGTCGAAGCACAAAGAAACTACTTTGAATAAAAAATATAACTTTTGAAAAATATTAATTTTTTTTGTTTTTTTTTAACAGTCCTGTTTTATTTGCGACAGACCTTGTGTTGCATTTTCAAAGGAGTGGATATCAAAAGTAAGTGGTAAATTATACACTCTTTGAGTGTATGCGCTTGAGACAAGCAGTTTGTACAAAGTTTTTTTGTTTTCACGAAATTGTTGCGGTCGATAATATTAAATTTTTTGAATTTCTCGCAAGATTTGAACTTACGCCCTCCTGTATATAGTTCGCAAGATCTATATTTATTCTGTTCAGATGAGAACGATTGAGTTTTGAAAAAGCTTCTATTCAAATTATTATTGCTATTGGCTTGGGGCTTGTGGAAGCTTTTATTGAGGTCGTGTTGAATACCTTTTGGTTCGGTTATTTTTTTGTCTACCCTTTCTACGATTCCGTACTGGGTGGTGAGAAAAAATTTAATTTCTTGTCACGTTGCCCACAATAATAACGACTTTTCTGATAATGCTGCTGTGCATATATTTACCAGTATAAGGTCCCAGTTGTCTGTGGGAATATTATGGGTCGACAAAATCAACAAACAATTGGAAACAGTTGATTGAAGTTTGATAAATTCTTCACTGGTTTCATTTTGAATTCTTGGAAATTTTATTAAAATTGTTATTTGCTTATCGACCAAGATTCGTTCATTTTCGAATCTTGATTTCAAAGCTTCCCAAGCCATACTGAAATTGTCATCATTTAATGCGACGCCTGCTTGTCCTTTCAATTTGTATCGGAGGGGATATAATTTTTGTGCATTAGATAATTTTGGGTGGTTTATGTAAACGGCTGTGAACATGTTCCGGGACGACGGCCATTGAACTTGCCTCTTGACTTTGTACTTGTGGCATCTCTACTCGCGGAAGTGGAGTACGTGCAATTGTTTTAATTAGTTTCAATTGATCAATAACCATTGCTTGCGTTTCTTCAAGTTAAGATAGCTTAGCGGTTTACTTAGATGCAACAAAAATGGAAAACGAATATAGTATATAGATTATATGCACATTCGCTGTGGCTGTTACATACATATATCTACATGTGACCTGGTCTACGGAAAGGGGGCTTAGGTGTAAAAAAATTAATTTTCACTTTTTAGTTAATTCGGATGGAAGATGAGATGCTTTTTCACGTGATAGAATCCAAAAAGTTATAACTTGTTTGAAAGTTCCCTAAAAATGTAGAGAAAGAAGAGTAAAAATACGAAATAATATAATTTTTTTGTAATGAACAAAATACATTGAATTATAAGCTATAAAGACATGATTATATACTAGAAAAACGTATTATGGGCCAAAAATAATAATGCTGAGTAGTTTATGTATTTTTCTTTGTTGTCGTTTTCTTTTAGATCTTTTTACGTGTTGATCTTGAGGAAGATGGACCTGGTTCCTCGTCTGGTTTGAGAATATCTTCACTAGTTTTTGCCTTCCGTTTCTTCGATGGCAAATCTTTCGGCAATGGAGCCACAATATCTACTTTAGATACGTATATCCGAAACTAAGCTGCGAAGATTGTGATAGATGTACCACTGACGTTCCAAAGATAAACCGGCTGGTTGTATAACTTTCGGCATTTCAGGATCGATAGGTTTTAACAGAAGCTTAAAGGACTGCACTTTTTCACTGTCTGCGAATTTCTTTGTTTTTACACAATCTGTAGAGATTATGAAATGATGGAATTGCGTTATTCCAACAAGTTACTTGTACAGTGGTTTAAAATAGCTGTCCCATTCATACCAGACGACTTTTTCAGGCGATACAGCTTTATTATAAACCCCCAGGTGATGATGCCTCGACACACTGCAGTAAATCTGCATACGTGTCGATGTTACTGACAGCATACTTACTTTTGAAAATACCCAAGTAACGATCAGGCGCGAACTTAGTGTGCCCTGTAAGTAGAAAATTGAATAAAATAGTTTTGTTAAGACCCCGAGCCAAACGCCATTGCAGATATGATAGCACAGAGTTATTCTTATTCTGCCCAACACAATTGTCACACAAAAGAAGGAGTGTTTCAATGTCTTTATAGTAGGTTTCCAGGTGATAATGCAGGATGCTCACAACACAGTTCGGTCCTTTACCAACGTCAACTTTTTCGTCTAGCATGTAATTGTACTGTAAAAAAAAAATTATAAGTAAGATCCTATAAAGGCGAGCAATTTGAGTTCCTATGATTCAGTTTGAAATTCTAACCTGAACTTTTTGTTTTTCGTCTGTAATTCCGAAGACTCCGCACCTCTTGGTTGCTTTGAAGTATGCTGTAACAAGTTGTTGTGGACTGACAGGGTAGTGAACGGTTTGGGCAAAATCAAATGACAGAACGACTGCTGTAGGGTCAGTATTTATACACAAACTTTGATAATATGCTATTTGATTTCGGACTCGGTGGAGGTGATCAAGAAATTGATTAAGCTTCTGTTCGCGTTCAATGTCAGTAACACCTTTGGCTTGCGCAATCGACATTGCGTTTCCAACGTTTGATACAACTATAAAATGAGCAAATAATGAGCTACTTACCACGGCAGACATCGCAAAGATCATCCGCTGGTTTCATAACTGTAACGTAGGGTATGTATTTGGACCATATCCGTCGAAAACTGCGATTACTCATCTTCAATTCGTCATCACTGAGTGAAGAAATGTATTTTCGATAAATTGAGGACTCCATCTCGCTGGATGGCAGTTTCATTATCCGAAAATCCTTAAATTTTGGGAGTCGTCCGGGCAGTGGAAGAGCCATTAAATCGGCTATAGACTCGATGAATTTAACAGCTTTTTCGATGTCAGCCGGTTTAAATGACTTTGGATGTGTACTCGGCTTATTTGCCAGTCCGTGTTGGCGCACTGTTACACCCTGTGCGGCAAAATGACGTACTAAATGTTCGTAACGCTTCTTCCCACACGCATGTACAAAAAGGAAAAACGAACGACAAACAGGAACTCTGTAGAAGGTAAATGTAATTTTATGCCTAATAACTTCTGTATCCTGTCTCTGTCCATATTTCTTCCGCCCAGCAAGCTTTGCGTATCCCATTTCCAACCGCGCTGCAAAAATTTTAAAATTTTTTTATTGAAGGTACATTTTTAGATTAATTACGGCCCCCTGATTCCAAATCTGTCATCAAAAAATTTCTACCTCTTCCCGTTTTCCCGATATGTCAAAAATTAAATTGTTCGATTAATCGAACACTGGCGGTGAACACATACCATGAAATCCCATTCAAATGCGAAATGTCAATTTTTCCCGCCAAATGATAGCGCTTTGACATTTCTTTTGTGTGTTTCAAAAGAAAAGACTTGTATTGTGCCTGCTTATCATATTCTTACATTTTAATAGTTTTTCGAAAAATAAATGGTGAGAATTTATTAGAATATAGTTTCGTTTGATGTGTAATTCCGAGTGTTTGTATTGTTCCTCGATTCCAGAATTGCAAAATGGCACGTTGAAAGGAAACAAAAATGAGGGAGATTGAAGATATTTTAGAGAATTGGAGCGATGACGAAAATCCGGTTCAGTGTGTCAACGTACTCCCACCCAATGTACATGAACTATCCGATGAAGAATTAATCGACGAGAATATCATCGCAGTTAATGAAGATCAAACTGGTTTGACTGAGATTGCCGGCTATTTGGAAATTGAGAGAGAGCGAAACATTCATATGGATATTGCTTATGAAGAGGTTGTGGAAACTCAACCGGAGGCTTTGCCATCAACTTCCAAATCGGATGCTGAATCGACTGGTCCACCTCAAAAGAAACCGAGAGTCAGCTACAAGCCAGTGAGTTCATTTGGAACTCCAAAATGGTCCAGGAACAAAGGAAAGGAGGAGTTTCATTACGATATATCGCCTCAGGCAGCTCCGTTGACCGATATGCAGAAAGATGTGTGTGAGTTACTAAAGGATCTGTCACCAATACAATTATTCTCAAAGTTTTATGATGGGGAGGTGTTGGATTATATCATAACTAAGACTAACCGATTTGCGGCCCAGAACAACGCTGGTTTTCATTTGGACGTTGTTATATTGAAAAGATTTTTGGGGATTTTACTGATATCGGGCTACCACACTTTGCCTTCAATTGAGGATTATTCGTCTTCGCAGCTGTCAATGGGAATTGCAATAGTACAACAGGCAATGTCGAGAGCTACGTTCATGCATGTGAAGAGATAAGTCCATTTTGCGAATAATGATGAATTAGATGTTAATGATAAGATGGCCAAGGTTCTATGTATAAATTATTACACTATCGTTATTCAAGTTTCCTTATTTATATTTTAATGATTTCAGCTTCGTTGATTCTTTGACATCATAAACAGAAAGTTCAAACAGTTTGGTATTTGGTCAGAGTTTTTGTCTATAGACGAGCAGATGGTGCCTTATTTCTGCCGTCACAGTTGCAAAATGTTTATTCTGGGAAAGCCGATTCGTTTTGGATATAAACTTTGGTGCCTCTGTTTCTCAACGGGCTATTTGTTTAGTTTTATACCATACTGTGGACAATCCGATGAATACAACAGAGAGCTTGGTCTTGGAGCTGATGTCGTTCTCCGTTTACTTAGCAACGTCGAAGCACCTATGCGTCACGTGGTATCTTTCGACAACTTCTTCACTTCCTATCATCTTCTGTGCCTGTTATCAGCAAAGGAGTTCTGCGCTACTGGAACTGTTCGCTGCAATCGTGTAGCTGGGGGTGCTATAAATATGAAGACCGGTAAAGATCTGCCTCGCGGCGCACGTGATTATATGTACGATTCTAAGAACCAGATAACACTTTGTCGCTGGCAAGATAATAAGGAGATCACCATTGCTACAAACCATGATCTGATTCTGCCACTCTACCCTGTTCGGCGTTGGCAAAAGGCAACTAAAGCTTCTAAGAAGAGCCTGGGAGAAAATGGGAAATTTGTCAACGTGGATCAACCTGCTGTGCTTCACAATTATAACAAAGGAATGGGTGGCGTTGATCTCCACGATAATGCTATTCAAAATTATCGAGTAAACATCCGTGGAAAGAAATGGTACTGGCCACTTTGGATAAACACCCTTAATTCCTCCACTGTGAATGCATGGAAATTGCATTGTTTGGTCGCGAAATATAAGAATGAGAAGCCAATGAGCCAAAAACAATTCAAGTCGTCAGTCACTGAGTCTCTTTTGTTGACCGATGAAAAAGAAGCATTGGAGGTGGATGAAGATCTGAAGTTCCAAAGACCACGCAACTTACCAAATGTGGTTGGTGAACACCTCATCGTCCGTCAACCTCAAGGGAAATGTCGTCAATGTCAATTGAAAGGCTGCGGAAAACCAACAGTTTGGATGTGCGAAAAATGTGCCAAGCATATGCACTCGAAGTGTTTCAAAGATTTCCATTAAATACTATATAAATAATCAAAAATAGCCAATATTCAATAAAAATTTGTTTTTACTGAAATAATCTTGCCTATTCATTTATATTACGATATGTTGTCATATTACGATATGTTGTATGTGATGACCGCCACTGTTCGATTAATCGAACATCTATTTTGAGTAATACCTGTGCCATCCATATTTTGTCAGGTGTTTATTTTTTTATTGTAAAATAATATTTGGTTCTTTGCCGATAAGACCTAATGTTTATTTTTTTAGTTTTATTTATTTACATATTTTTAATATAATTTACAAAAAAGGTCTACCGGCAAGGCACTTTTCAACCCCTCCCCCAATCAAATTAAGGGGGAGTTGGGGGTTAGTAAATATAATTTTCAAATAGCCAAAATATCAAAGTAATATATGATACTCACTATCGTCCAGATATCATTTACCTTCACAGCTAAAACAATTATTCAAAATAGACAACTTTGCTGTTCGGTTAATCGAACAACAGTTGGAAATGGGGTATACACTTTCTAGCTTTTCGTTACTCATAATTCCAGCTTCGATGTGACTTAGTATCACTAAATCAAGTTCATTTTTCGACATCTCTAAACAATTGTTCCGCGTACTCTCGATCATTTCCCGTGGTATCAGTGTATGACATTTATTATTACAACAATCTTTTGACAGAAATTTTGTTACCAGCTCCTCCTCCTTTATTTCAACAACAGACAGGTCAGTCTTAACAAAAGTTTGTTCGGTATCATCTTCTGCCTGAGATACACATACTTCGTCTTCATCATAATCGCTCTCTTCATTGTTTTCATCATCCTTTTCATGGAAATCATCAACACTCATGTTTCATTTCATGCGAAATGCGAAGACGATAATCAACAGAAACACTTACACAAATGTGATAACAGAACATCCGGAAAGAGAGACGAATGAAAACAAGACAACAGCAGCTGCGCGGTATTAGAGTAAACGTCACTTCTTCAGTGTTACTTTTTTAAATGTTCCACACTAGCAACTTACACGATGAACTATAATAATATTCCGACTAAAAACAACACTTACTGGACATCCTTGAAGCCTCTGGAAAGGAGAACAATTAATGAGATAACGAGAAACTGACGAAACGAGTTGTTTATTTTTAACAGCTGTTTCCCAGAAAACTAGTTTTCGCACGTTAGCTCCCTTAGACCAGGTCACATATAGTGTTTAGCAATTTCTTGGCAGAATAAGAATGTCAACAGCTAGATAAAATTGCAGAAGTAAAAGTTGGTTAGCTAACACAGAGCAGCAAGAGCATCTTTTTGATTTGCTGTAATATAAACAAAGATTTTCATGCAACTTCAAAAAGCAGTATGGTAGTTTTTGTGGTTTGAATTGCTTTTGTGGCTATTATGGTTTACCTTTAATATATCTATATGTAGGTGTTACTATAAGAGCCAAGTCTACAGAAGTAAGGAGAAAGCAAAAGCCATCTCGACTTTTTCTTTGCTAGTCATTTTTAAATCTCCTCTCTGCTGTTTCCGCGATATTGCAATGTTCTTCAATTAAAGCTGTTTCCATTTACCTTTTAGTGTTCCGAGATACTAATATTTTTATCAATAATTTTGCTCTTTTTATATTTATAACTGTGGTATAGGGCGAATCTGGGATAGAGTCTGAGAGTCATTCACTTGGGAGTGCCCAGAAACGATACTTTTACATATGACTCAAGCAGCTCACGACTTCCGGTCTTTGACCAAGCATCCTCTGGGTAGGCAAAAAAACCACTCCAAAGCGAGCTAAAATGAGAAGGCTAAACACCCTTTCCCAGGGTTGAGCGCTGAAAAGAAAAAAACAGACTCTGCGCCAAACAGCGTAAAAAAAATGTTGTGTAAATGTTGTACATAATTATCTATCGATGTTATATCACATCAGAAAGGATCTCAGATTAAGATTTGTTGGTTACCTTTCGGAAAATCGTTGCATTTTTCTATTTACTTGGATCGCATGGCCTTCTTTTATTTCTTTTGTTATTCCAGCATATCGCATACATTGAATATGTGCATAAGATATTTCACCAATATAGATATGATGCAATACGCAACAAAGGAGAAGACACGGACATACACACAAAAAGGTTGAATCTGGTTAAAATTGTAGAACAAATTTAATGAGGCAAACAAGATCAAAGCCAATAACAATATTATGAAATATGAGATTTATATCTTAGAAAGTTTCAACACAAATTAGGTGGGTGAATGTGAGGCAATGCATCTATTTTGAAAGCTAAAAAAACTGATATTTTTGAAGATAGTCAGCTCATCAATAACAAAAACTTAGTTAATGTGACTATTTTAGTGCAAAAAACTATTTTACCATAACGGGACAACCAACTAAAATAAAAATAAACATTGGATATCGAAAGTAATTCTCTGATAGAACATATTATGTAAGAATAGGGGGAATAATCTTCAACGGGACTCTTAGTTATTAGTTATAACTTGTTAGCTGGTCAGTAAGTCAATTGTGACAATAATTTTAAAAGTAGTAAATAAAATTTAATAAGACTCCAAAAAAAATATTTTATTTTTATTAGATAACTTAAAAATATCTCTAAATAATTTGTTTTGAAAACTGTTAAATAACACTAGTCTACAGGCAATATGCAACTGATTGGCTATTGGTCTTTTTATATTAAATTAGGTGTACCAATAATGAATTCATATTTAAAAATTCCGTACCACGTAAGATTTTTAAGAATTTCAAAATTATTTTTTTTTACGTAGTATTAAGTAAATTCTTTGTTCTACTTGCGCCAAATCCATATATACTTTGAGTTATTTGTTAGTCGAGAGTATTTATGACATTTCTCTTATGTCTTATCTGTATTCTTTCTTGTTTATCAATTTAAAACTAGAAGGTAGTTGTATATTTATTGCGATAGCCGTGGAAAGTGAGATTTTTTGATTAAAATGTCTAAAGTACGAAAACGTGGTTGTAATACATCGACTGATTCATTTTGTTATGTTTGTGGCTTGTATACACCTAAATCTCATGCCAGATTAATAACTAAAGTGACTGAATTAGCATATCTCAAGTATTTTGGTTTTACTATAGTGAATCAAGATCGGAATTGGACTCCTCATATTTGTTGCCAGACTTGTATGTCAAACTTAAGCCACTGGCTTAGTGGAAATAGATCATCAATGCCCTTTGCTATTCCGATGATCTGGTGTGAGCCGACAAACCATGCTACCGATTGCTATTTTTGTATGGCAAACATATGTGGATTTAAAAAAAAAAAAATAAACACAAAATTCAATATCCCGACATATCTTCAGCTAAACGACCCGTTCCTCATGGCGAAAATTTACCAATTCCCGTTTCACCATTGCCACAGGACTTAGATACAGAACTTGGACGTTGTGCTGTTGATGATGCTATAGAAGAGAATATTATATCCCGTAAAAGAAGCAAAGAGTCTTCTGTGTATCAGATTTCCAAAGATGAAGAAGAAAAGAAAAAAACACATTTGATCGAGCAGCCTGAACTTAATGATTTAGTGCATGACCTTAACTTATCTAAAGAACATGCATAACTTTTTTGTCAATGTTACAGCAGTGGAATTTACTGGCCAAAGGTACAAAGGTCACCGCGTTTAGATACCGTAATGAAGAGTTTGCCTCTTTCTTTACATTACGAGATAAAATTTGCTTTTATACTGATCCTGCAAGTGTTGTGGGGAAGTTAGGCTATCAACATAATCCAGAAGAGTGGCGTTTATTCATAGACTCATCTAAGAAAAGTTTAAAATCCGTTTTGCTACATAATGGCAACACTAAATCTTCAATTCCACTTTCCCACGCTGTTGATATGTAGGAAACTTATGAAAGTATGTCATTGATTTTGAATTGCACAAACTACAACACATACAAGTGGCAGATATGTGGTGATCTTAAAGTCATAGGACTACTTCTTGGGCTTCAAGGGGGACTTACTAAATACTGCTGTTTTTTGTGTCTTTGGGACAGTAGAGCAACAGAAAAACATTACAAAATAAAAGATTGGCCGCAAAGAGGTGATTTCGTGCCGGGTGAAGCTAACATCAAGAATACACCTCTAGTTGACCCTCGTAGGGTTTTGCTGCCCCCTTTACACATAAAACTCGGATTGATGAAAAACTTTGTTAAAGCTTTATATAAGAATAGCGAAGCTTTCAAATACCTCAAAGAAGTTTTCCCGAAGTTAAGTGACGCCAAGCTAAAAGAAAGAATTTTCATTGGACCCCAAATCCGAAAAATTCTGAAGGACAAGCAGTTTGAAGAGAAACTAAACCCTGTTCAACGTAAAGACTGGATACCATTTAGAAGCACTGTCACGGATTTTTTAGGAAAACAAAAAGTCTAACACGTATGAGGAACTAATCGACGAGTTGCTGGAAAACTACCAAAGAATGGGTTGCAGAATGTCACTAAAAATTCATTTTTTACATTCACATTTGAGTTTTTTTCCACAAAATTTGGGTTCCGTCAGTGATGAACAGGGAGAGAGGTTCCACCAAGATATTTTAACAATGGAACAGAGATATCAAGGCCGCTGGGATCCTGCAATGATGGGAGAATAATGAGAGAAGGTAATAGAGAATACAAGAAAAAATCGGCAATTGCAAAAAGGAAATCTACAAAACAGGTTCAATAGTTATATGTAATTATTACACGATATAACGTCTTACATAAAGTAAAAACTTTTTTTTATTTTTAAATAATAAAGTATATTAGTCAACAGGGCATTTTTCAAATATTTCTTCAAAGAGACTTTTTTTTGATGTAACTGGAAAACTGTACGTGATGTTCTTTTTTTCCTTCTAATTCAAACTTAGGAACCTTCAAAGATAACGATGCACGCATAGCCAAGACAGTTGCATTTTTTCGCTTTTTATTTGTAGACTTGTGTAATTAGAATTAATTTTGAAAAATGTGTGGAGTGAAACATCGCCGCTCTTGGCCGTCACAGATTTTTTTAAATTATGAATAGGGTGACAATTTAAAATAAATCGAAAACTGTCACTGACAACCGGATTGCGCAACCGTAAAATGACAAACAGCTGGAACGTTAAGCGCATTGTCGCCAATTATAAAAACAAAGATAGTACACGTAAAGCAGGTGTTGCTTTGGGATATACATATGTATGGTACATACATAAAACTATTAAGGTGTCCGTTATTTCCAAAATTGATTGTTTCTTTTTTTCAAACACCCTTTGACTTTTCAGTTTGCATCCTAAAATGGTTATAACATAATCAACTCTTTATTTTCAGTTTATATCAAATTTTTTTTCCTGTAAAAAACATTAATTTCTGTAATATTTTGGGTTAATCAATGAACAACTTTCGAAACGGATTTTCAAATAGAAAGTTGTTTATTTTACAAAATTTGTTTTGATACTTTTTACCATAAAAAACATTGCTTCAAAAGTTATGTGCAGTTGAAATAAACATTTAATGACTGAAGCATCCACACAAGATTTTTATAGAGTAGTGTTGCGCATGCAACATGGTGTTCTGTGTGAATACAGTATATTTGATGTGTAAATTTATCCGAGTACAACTTTTAAAGGAGTGGGTTAATGAATGGGAACTCTTTTTTGCAGAGCAAACATTTTTATTCTAAAATATTTTTATCTAACAGTTTACGATTTATTTGCATTGGAGATAAAAAACTTCATTGCAAAAGATCAAAACCCACATATAAAATACATGAGAATAATAAAATGTTTTAGATACGATTGAAATTGGATCAGTTTTTCTAAGGACAGAAACTAAAACTTTAGGCGAGTTTCCAAAAAAAAATTATCTTGGGAAACTTGGGACACCTTAAAATGTATACACTATATCTAACACCTACTTAGTTTGATTTCCCTTATTGTTCTTTAGACAAAGTCACTGACACATGTTGAGGACAAGTGAAGTGAAGTAATCAATTTTAATGAACGCTCATACAAACAAGCAAAATACATAAAGAAAGTATGTTTTTCGCATATTTATAAATATTATATCTCATTACTTATATTAGACCTTAGTTACCTTTACTATGGAAACGAAAAATATAAATAAATTGCATTGACTTTACACTGGAGATAATTTGTGCGTTTATTCATCGAAACAAAAATCATTCTAAATATTAGAATTTAATTATCCAATATCAAAACTAAAAATATCACATAAAATATTGATCTATATTTAGGAGGTCTATGAGAGCGAATATACTAAATTTTATTATTATGATTTTTCATTATTATATCTCCAAATCCTATATATGTATTTGAAATCGAATTTTTATATAATTTATATTAGATATTAGATAGATAAGTAAGCGGTTCTTTGGGTTCAATTAGAACTGTATGCGCCGTTTTCATACGTTTATATAAGACCTTAAATCTTTATATCACACTCCATTGTTCTAATCAAACCATTTGGTGCCCCTAATGAAACTACTTATATCCGAAATGCTTTGTGTAGATAAACGTTTAAGATTTGATATCTTATGGGTTCCAAAGTTCGATGACTGATTTGTGATAAAGGTGGGTACTCACAGAGGAAGTGTAGAACTATGGCAAGTGTTATTGTATGACAAACCGATTTTTAGCGCATATTCTCCAAACTTAACATAAGTCTGTATACATACATATATATTTCTTTAAGCGTTAATGTAATAAGTCCTAAGTTTTTGTCTTTCTTAATTTAGCCATATCTGTTTCGCTATTCTGTATTTCGTTATTTGTTCAAACTGTGCATTCAGCTCTCTCTTGATCGTCCTTAGTTGACGAGTTATTGTCTCTGTCGCGAATTTGCCTAGAGAGGCTCTTGACTTAGCCAACTCGTCCACTGATCCAGTAAGCTGAAAGCCTTCCAAAATTTGTTGACTAAGCTGATTTTTGACAACGATAAGGCTAATAGTGGCGTCTAGCTATCTGTGTAAATGGTTGCCCCCTCGTTGTTGTACATTAGAACTCCACAGGCCTTCTCTATGCGTAGTACGTCCGGTTAGAAGATGTTAGCAGCGTTCGGTAGACGGAAAGATAAAGAGATATAAAAATCATCGAAGTATATCCGCGTTTCTACACCACATTTCATTTTAGATCCGTCAGTACAGATTGAGGTAGTATTCTTCTCTACTAACTATTAACACAATTTAAGAAGAGGTGTTCGATAAATCAACACAGGATACATCCAGAATTATTATTAAGACGCAAGTATTTTTGAAATATTCAAAATTTTCATGTATTTAGGTTTACAGGGTTCAAAAATTCGACTATTTTATTACCTTATTAAATTCTACACCACGTCTGGAATATTATCCTGAATTTTCAAGATAATCCACACAACATTTTGGAGAACTACTCAACCGATCTTCATAAAGTTTAACAAAGGCTTCTGGAATAGAATTCCTAAAGACTTTGTAACTGTTTTCCTGCCAACGTGGGCGCATATTTACCAAAACCAAAAATACCTAAAGATTTAAATTGGCCGACAACTCAAAAACAAAAAAAAAAAAAAAAAAAAAAATAGAAGAAAACAGCTGACTATTTAAGCTTAGTACAAATAGAGCGTTACATGATAGAACAACTTGTCTTCATCATTTAGCAAAATTCAAAAACAAGGAAAGTATGGTGGCCTATTTCGAAAATTTTATACAAAATATCAGAATAGTATTTTCATCAGCTGCGTATCTGGTATATTCACGTCATCTTCTCACAATTAAATAAATTTCAATTTATCGAAATGCTAGCAACCAACTGCTACTCAGCTGTGACGACAGCTGTTCAACTTTCTCAAATTTCTGCAAACCGCGCAGGTGCCAGACACCTAATACTCATCATGCGCACGTATTTGTTATAAGTACTCGTAAGTGAATTTAATAATTAAAGCGCGATTGTTGTAAACTGAAGGAAGAGAGGTGGAATATGTAGCTCTATAGGCATGCCATATAGGGAATGAAATTCAAACTAACAAAGAAGATGTATAAGAAAAAAATTATAAACATGTTATTAATGAAAGGTCAACAGCTTTTTCTGCGCTTCACATCTTCATTGCGGAAGGCTACTGGAACTTGCGCGTTCTGCACTCATACTCTTTAATTTATCTCTAATTCTAAATAGATGAAATACTCTAATTTAATGTTTACTGGATTTGTTAAAGCTGAACTTTAGTGCATCACTGAAATTCTCCAAGCCAATATGAGATATATCCACTAAAAAGCAATAATTTGTGATTGTCATATTGAAAAGTTGCTTGTAACACTTTATGGCAGGTGAACATAATGAATCCCAGATCAGAGGCCAAACAGCAGCCAGGTATAATGTAAACCACACTTTAGACGCCAATGTGCAGTCAAATAACAATTCACCATGAGTAGCTGCTTCAAATATAATTTATCCTTTGTGTCCTTCCTCCCACAAAGGAATGCTCAGGTTCACACGGGAAGTGCAAGGAGCCGCTCATTCATTCGTGTCATTATTGCTTTGTAGAAACGAATTTTAACAGATCCTACTTTGCAAATACAAGGTGCTTTCCAAAGAAAACAAGACTTTAAAAAAAAACAGAGCAAATGTTTTTTTCGGCAAAATCTATTTATTTTATTCAAAATAGTCTCTCTTTGCTTCAATTCAGCTTTTTGTACGGCTTAAAAGTATGTCGAACGAATGTTTTAGCTCGTTGGCCGGTATGGCCCCCAGTATGCCGGTGCAAGCCTTTTGAATGGCCTCTACGCCTGCATAACGCTCCTTTCATGGGCAAATTCATTTTTCCAAAAAGGAAGAAGTCGCACGGTGTATATCAGGAGAATACGGATAGTGATTAATGGTTAAGATGTGATTTTTGGTCAAATAATTGTTCTTCGAATGTTGAATTCTGAGCAATTTTTGGTCGTTAGTCAATTTGTGCGGAACAAACTAATGAAATGTCATGATGATTCTTACTGGACAATCGATAAAGATAGTAGATTCCAACGCAACAGTCGACATATAGATGGCGTCACCAGGGGCGCTAGATTCAAAAAGTCCTGTTTACTTTTGAACCCACCTTGTATTTCTATTCTTTCCAATTTCTATAGTTAAATTAAGCAAATCTGGCGTTATTAATCAGAACGTTTCGCACTTTTACTTTAACTGTAACATAACGTGATATGCCGGTGTGATAACCGATTTCGATCATTTTCAGCATGTAGTACATTTACTCAGTTTTATTTAGTCTGCTTCAGCAGCTTTAACGATTTATAAACAAACTGTAGCATCATGAAACGCGTTCTTTTCAATTACTTGTTGAAGAAACGACACATCCAATGTTATCCATCTGTATAAAATTCGTACGCTGCTTTCAGTGATAGAACATTACACTGTGGAACATTTTTGGGATTATTGTCTGGGGGGTGAGAAATTCCAAGTCAGGGTGATGGTACTAGGTCAGTATAGTAAAACCCTCAAAGGGTTTGGCGTTCGTATTTGTCAGTTTTTTTTAAATTTAAAATTTAAAAGGTCATAAAAAAACTGACACATACGAACGCCAAACCCTTTGAGGGTTTTACTATACTGACCTAATACCATCACCCTGACTTGGAATTTCTCACCCCTCAGATTAGCTGTTGTACTGTGTTATTGGAAAAGCTTACTCGATAACTATCAATTATAGATCAACTGCGTGATTAAGTGTCACCGTCAAAGCTTTTCCGTACTATGTTGTACTAGTCGTGACCGTTATAAGTAAAGTTTAATAGCACGTTTTTAAAATTCAGAAAGGAAATCGCTAATTGGACTATTGTTTGATTTGCGGAAGACTATGCGTTGAAAATCTGGGTAATTTCCCTGTACTAAAATTTGTCTATACATTTTTTTTACATCCCCATTGAAAACGTATATAAACATGCGCCAATTTAAAATTAGTAACATGAGATTTTGAGAATGTTGGCCCTGTACATCATTGTATGATTTGCCTGAGCCTTTACTCTTTGAGACATTGAAAACCACTTGTACTTTTGTTTTAAATTTATCACCATGATGTGAAAGATACTTTTTCATATTGTACGGCTTTTTCCGTATGATTTTTTTTTTGTTTTTGGTTTATTCATTGCAACTAGTTCAAATAAAAGAAAGGAGTAACAAGCAACTTGAATATGACTTAAACATATAATTACAAAATCGCAAAACTACTGTGAGAGTATTGGCTAATTTGAAAGATCGCTGGGTTTGAGGCATTTGAGTCGTCTCGGTGGTCCATCTCTAGAAGTTAACATAGCTACTTCTTCGTTACAATGCTGTTGCTGTAGCAATCTTGCACTATATGCTGTTGCAATTTTTAATAGTTCTGCGTTAACCCAGTTTACGCCTAGACCACGCTCTATATCAGCACATCTACAATACCAAGGCGCTTTGACAATAAGTCTTAGTACTTTGTTTTGGAATTGTTGGATGACTTTCTTATTGCTTGCGTTAATACATCCCCAGAGTTGTGCACCATAGCCCCATATCGGTCGGAGTATTTGCTTGTAGATAAGTAACTTATTTTCGGTGGATAACACTGATTTGTTACGGAGTAACCAATTATAACTTTTGAGCCGTAGCTTAGTGCCAAGCGTTATTAGTGGAATTAAAGTACGGTATTCGTGCACCGTCTATGAAAATTGGTAAGTGCTGTATCTTGTTGAATGTGAAAACAATGTGTACAGACTTAGCTTCATTCAGCTTTATCTGTCATTTCTTTGTCCATTGTACGACTTTATTTACAGCTTTTTGGAGATTATTAGTGGACTCGTGTTCACAACTACCAGCAGCAAGTAACGCGGTATCATCTGAAAATGTGGCTGTTGTACAATTGCAGTCTACTGGCAGGTCGGGCATGAATAGAATATAAAGAAGAGGGCCCAACACACTACCTTGTGGAACTCCTGATTTTATTTCCCTGAGAATAGAAAACTGGTCCCCTTGTTTAACGCGAAAGTAGCGATCAGATAAATACGATTTTATGATGTCATAATGTTGTTTCGGTAAAATCAGTTTCAGTTTCGAAAGCAGTCCTTTGTGATAAACTTTATCGAACGCATTTGCAACATCCAAAAACACGACAGACAGAATTTTTTTTCCTCAAAGGCTTTTTCAATAATGTGTGTTATACTGTAGATTTGATCAATCGTAGAATGGTTGGCTCGAAACCCAAACTGATGCGCTGGAATTGTGGTTTTTCGTTCAATGATTTTATTAATAAATTTTATGAGAATTTTCTCAAAAAGCTTCTATATTATTGGTAGAAGTGATATGGGCCTGTAAGAAGATTCACCATATCCTGGTTTTCCTGGCTTTGGAATCATGATAATTTCTGCAATTTTCCAATAAGTTGGCACGTATTTAAGATGAAAAGCCGCGTTCATAATTTTGGTAATTTTTACTATACTTATTTGAGGAAGCTGTTTTAGGACCTCGGCAGTAATCAGATCGTAACCCGGGGGATTTTTTTTCAGATTTTTGATTTCCTCACTTAGCTCACTACTTGTGCAACTTGAGATTTCTTCGCTTTTTTGACTGGAAGCAGTAGGATAATCTACGTGTGTTTCATATGGGGAGAATATTTTGGCTAAATAATCTGAAAATATAGTACTTCTACTTTTTTTGAATCGTCTCTGGCCCAGCTTTCAGCACTTATTTTAATGGGACACACTTGAGTTTCTGGTGTTTGTAATCTTTTACAGTTTTTCCAAAGAGAGTAGTCGGAATTTCTTCCATTGCTTAGGGACCGCAGATGTTTTGTGAAACTTCCATTTTTAAACCTCTTAATTTTCCGATTAATATCTTTAGAGACTTTATTTAAAATAGATTTATCGGCTGGGCAACGAGTTTGATGCCACTTACGTCGTAGCTTTTTCTTTAATTTAATCGTTTCCATTACATCATTAGGATATTGAGAGTTTATAGCAATTTTCTTTAATTCCGGTGTACTTTTCCAAGCTGCGTGTTGCATACTTGTAAAGTGTAAAATTTCAGATTTCAACTGGGCTGTATTTAATATAGAGTGAAATTTACTTTCGTAACATTCCATAAACGTTCTAAAATATTCCCAATCTGTACTTTTATTATACAAGTCCGCTGCTTTGTCTTTAAAGATGACGGTTTCACTATAACTTAAACAGATTGGGGAATGATCCGAGCTAAGATCATAACCCTGATTGATCGACAAAAACTTCCGTGATATTTTGCCGACAATAAAAAAATCTATCAGGTCTGGAATCTTTTGATTATCTGATGGGCAATATGATGGTAACTTCGTCGAGAATGCGCAACTTCCGGTTGATTGCAGTGCTTTATAGAGTTCTCTCCCCGTTGAAGTCGTAAGCCTTGAACCCCAGTGCGTGTTCTTTGCGTTGAAATCTCCACCCATTATGAATCTATACCTGTGTCTGTTTATTAAGTGTTGGTACTCTTCAAATTGAATTTGATGCCTTGGAGGACTGTACACAGAGGTAAGTGAGAGCGGACTTTTAACTCCGTAAATAGTCACTGTTGTAGCTTGGAACTTACCAGTTGAAAGTTTTTTTTCCTCAAAATGTTTAATCGTATTTTTAATTAGTATTGCGCTTCCGCCACGAACGCAATTGCTAGGATGAATTGTATGGTAAGTTTCATAGTTTTTAATTTTAAAATAGGTTTGTGACGTAAAATGTGTCTCCGATATCATATATGCGTCAACTTTTTCCGAGTACAGTACAATTTCGATTTCATTCTTATGTTTGATTAATCCGTTTGAGTTCCATAGAAGAATTTTTTTAGATTTAGATATCTTTGGTATTAAAAAGATGTTTTTCAAGCTTACATAAGCGATTTTGTAGGAAAATGTTGAATTCCATTGTTTATTGAGTTTCTGTAATATCTGTGATAAAATGCTGTTATTAGATACGAGTATTTTATCATTATTATTTGCTTTTAGAACATGAGCAAAAGTAAATTTTTTTATGTTTCAACTGTTATTTTAGGATCTTCTTGTTGCTGATGTTCATTGGTTTTTGTTCTAAAGTCTACAGAATCTTCAACTTTTTGGGCTACCTTCAACTTGTTTGCCACAATAGTTTTGAGTGTGGTCAATGTTTGCATTGTGGTATCATCTTGGGAAGTTTTACCGGTTCAATAGAAACAATTGAATTTAATATAGTTTTGGTTTCGTAAATCTTTTTTATGTTCTCCATGGGATCGAATGTTACTAAAAACATGTCGAGGGAGTTTTAGTTTTCCATTGAAGACGATTGACAGCACTCAGTGCATTTAATCCTTGCTCTTTTAAGTCATCAATACTCGATTTTGGATCATAAGAGTTGTGCAAATTTTTTATAATAACTCTAATTGGCCGCTTTTACTTATTTTCAAAGTTATACCAAGATATATTTACTTTATATATTCCATTATTTAAAAGTTTAATGGTAAAATTGTTTCTTGCTTCTGATTTTGCAATAGTACTTATATAGTTGCTGATAATTACTGCCATTGGTATTTCCAGACACCATAATTGGTGGAGGCCGCGAACTATTTTTTGGGGTAAGCGGTTTTGATATGGCGTTATTTGCTTTTGCCTGAAGATCAGGAGAATACTCCGCTTTTCGTTTTTTAGCTGGTCTTTTTTTTAGAATTTATGATTAAAGTCTATTACATTATCAAATGCTTTTCTTTATCAGGCTTTCTTCCAGGCTTAGAAATTGCTGGACTGCTGATATTCTAGAGTGGCGAACAGTTCTATAATCTGGGAAGGTGGATTTGAATGGAAGCCGCACAACATAACGACTGTCTTCGTTCCTTGTTGTTGTGGACTTGTGGTGGGAATCGCATGCCTGGTCATCTTCTAAAGGTTGGGTGATTTGAGATATTCTTCTTTTTCCCAGAACTTTCTAAGTTGATTACTTAAATACTCATTTGAAATATTTCCAATTTGTGTAGTGAAAGATTTTATTTTTCAAGTAACTTGACCACTTAAAATCCACCCAAATATTGAATTTTGGGTTAACAATTTTTTGGAGATTTTCTCTATACCTTCAAGGGTTATTTTAGATATTAAGTCTCTGCCTAATAATATGTCGATCTGTGATGGAGTGTGACAGTTGGTTGTTGAGATTCGAGCATTTTTTCCAATCTATTTTGTTTACTTCATAGCTTGGAAGCAAATTTCTGAGTTGCGGTAGAGCGATGACTTGTGTATCTATTATTATGGCCGTGTTTGCTCTTAATTTGAATAATTCTCCTCTATGACCGCGTGGGTAACAAAATTTTGCTTTAATTTTTTGAATGAAGAGCCTGAATTTTTGGTACTTTAGAGCAACACGGTTGTTCTTCCCTTTTTTCGGGTTTCGAGATATCGGGATTACCAATTTTGGTTGTAGTGACTAACCCGATGCTTTTATGAAATTGATTTTGCTTCATATTTTGAAAATTTGTGATATGCAGCAATTAGTGGTGTCTTCGTTGACAGTACACACAATTGAGTTTGCTTCCACAATTTTTTTTCCGTGAGAATTGGACAGACAGTTGATGTATAGTTTATGTTGTCGAACAATACATTTTTCTTAACTTCTCGCAAGATCGTGTACTATAGGGTGGGCCACATAACATTTTAAATTTCGAAGATAGGGCGTAAAAGATTGAGAGTAGCGTTTGCTGTATGGCACGTAGCGCCGTCCTGCTGGAACCAAATATTGTCCAAGTCTTCTTCTTCAATTTGCTTGAAGAAAAATTCTCTTAACATTGCGGGATCGCTCACCATTGATGGTTACGGCGGTTCCTTCTTCATTTTCGAAGAAAAATGGGCCGATGATCCAACCAAAATCCGCAACATACAGGGATTCGTGCTGGTTGCATTGGCTTCTCGACGATTACGTGTGTGTTTTCTGTGCCTCAAATGCAACAATTCTGCTTGTTAACGTAACCATCGAGGTGGAAATGAGCCTCGTCCGAAAAGACGATTTTCGGTAAAATTGACCATCTTCGGTCAAACGATCTTCTGCCCAATCTGCGAACTGTAGAATAGTAAAAAGCGTAAATTTTAGACTTTTTACTGAATATCTGTCACTTTCCGAATGGTATTTGACGTTTCCAATGTCGAAATATAGATATGTAATTCAAATTTAAAACGTTAGATGGCCCACCCTATATAATCTCCCTTACAGATTTTACATAATGATTGCCATTGGTTGGTTTGAATTGACTCGAATTTTTGGCTTCTATTAACGTGTCTGCTATATTGCATATAATTGCTGGCTTGAGATTTAAACAAGTTTTTACTTGAGTCATTTAGATGACTTTTTGGCTTCATATTTTTTTTGTCTACACGTCGAGTTATTTCATACTGAGTAGTTAGAAATTCTTTCATCTCATACCATTTTGGTGATTTTTTTCTTGCCATTAGTGATTGCTCCCATCGTAGCAAAGCAGCATCAGGCAGAGTTAATTCACAAATGTTTACTCGGTTGGAGTCCCACGATTCTGTGGAAACATTTTGTTTTTCTAACAATGATAAACAATTAGTCACTGTTGAGTATAATTTCTGAAATTCCTGGCTGGTTTCTTGTTGAATTTTGGTAAATTCGACCAGTGCTTCCCAAACCAGATTAAAGTTTTCGTCATTTAATGCGAATCACTTGACGATACTGGTTTATATGAACGGTAGTGGAATGTCCCGGATCATACCCTCCGTGAAAAACTTCAGTATCACAAGCTGGTACTAATATGCTTTTATCTAGGTCTTCTTTTGGAGTTTTACATGGCCTTTACAAATTTATTTGATCTTAAATCGTCGCCTTTGTTGTTTCGTACTGATCAAAATAGTTTTTATATTTGGCTGATGTCGAAGCTTTCATGTTTACTGAGAGTTCAGTACTGTATCGTGCGCTGCCAGAAGGCGTGCCCATATGCTTTCTAGACTTTCGAAAATGTTGCACAGTATAGATAAAGCTATCACTCTCAGTGATAAATCTCGAAATTGAATTATCTTTTGATATTTTTTGTTTTGCACCTGGTTGGAGCGAGTAGTTCCTGCAGGTGAGCCTTGCTGTTTATCACCATCAGCTATTTTTGGAATTTCTAATAATTGTGATGTTTTTTGGTTTAATCTCTTTTGATTTCTCCGATTCCATTTAAATTGTTTGATTTGAAGATTTTAGCTTGAAAACATTTTGTATAAAATAGTATAATTTAAAATTTACTACTGTCAGTGAATGTAGTCAAATCATCTTTGTTTTGTTTAGAAAAAAGAATTAATTATTGCTGTCAGCAATTTATATGAAAAAATTTATTATTTTCAGATCACAAATTTTGTTTGCTATAATATTTAACTTTAATTTAATTTATTTAAATTTTGCTTTCGTTTATTCACCGCCAAAATAGATTAAATTTTTATTTAAATAAATATCCGTTTTTTTCTTAAATGTGCTCGAAAATTTTTTACTGTGTAATATCTTGAGCTTGCTTGTGCTTTAACTGTATATTTCTCATTTTGTATCTGTATTTCTGAACCAGATTTAAGAACACGAAAGAAAATCGTTATAAGCAAATATCTACATACATATATGCATACGTATGTAGGTATTTATTCATATATGTGCCCATGATTTTGAAAGTGGTATAAGTCATATTTTTTTGTTTCGAGATATTTAGAGTTTTGCATTTTAAAGGATTAAAAAATATTCTGGCATTATGGATTATGATTTTTCGACATTAAAGTAGTCCCAACAAACAAGTATTTATTATGATTGTGAAATTTATAGCCATTTTTAAAAGAAAATGTGGTTTTGAAAGGTTTAAATGACTTGTACCACTTTCAAAATTAACTGCATGACTTTATAAATGACTTATACCGCCAATGAAACAATTTTATTAATAACTAACATTTTATTCAAACTCATTTCATTTTGACTAGGTAAATTATTCATTAGTGTTTAGGGAAATACAGTGTTTGTGAAAAATTGGTGGAATATAGGGTAGTATATCCAACATATCTCTACGTTTTTCTTTTGTTATTGGTCCAATGGTTGTGTATAATGGAAGTAAATCAATATTTCCGTATATTCTAGGTCTTCCTTTCTTTGGTGAGAGGTCTAATACTTTGAATTCGGAGTTGTCATCCAAGGAAGTTTTATAAAACATCTTATATGGGTCATTTTTTAGAAATCTGATCCATTGTATTTTTAACCAAGGCACCGCTTCTCCATTGATGTTTTTCTTTCTTTATTCGTTGATTCTTTTAGTTGTCTTGTAGAAATAAAATCTTTTTGATTCATTTGTACTACCGAAAATGGGTTTATCATCTTATTTGATCTTATTAAATTAATTTTAGTTTTTGTCAAACCAAAATCGCGATCATTTGGCAAAAAATAACGGCCGGATACCATAAATTTATGATCAATTGTTTCAACATTATTATAAGATGACTGAACAATTTTTAACCATATTAAAGCTATGTTAATGTTTCGATTTTGTCCTGAGCAGGCATCACTGTAAGCTATTATATGCTTTTGTGTGGTAATGTCCCGAATGTGCTTTAAGATGCAGGACGCAACTTCCTGTGATCCTCTTTAGGCGATTGTTTCATCCCATGCATACATTTTAGCATTTCCATTGTGGAAATTATGAAACCCTAAATTGTATACATACATGTTGCGCTTATAGTAAGCTATCGAAACAGAAAGTTTTGGATAAGGAAGCGCTTTCTGTAGGTCAAATGTGAATCCGTAATTTTCACTCGGGTTATCTTTTGTTTTTTGTATGTCATCTGTCTTTTTCTAGCCTGTTCGGCACTTTCAAGATGTGAATCATAAATTTCCATAAAATGCAATTTCTCGTCTTCATTTCTGGATGCTTCCATTTTTTGTTTTATCGAATCACACTTTTGGCACGTTTCTTTGCGAGGAGTATGGAAATTTAGGTTGAACTCAATATTAAATATTTTTCTATAAGTCCACTCCTTTACGCATGATGTATTATTTTCATCACATTTTTCCACATATAGCCCATAAATTTTCCGAATATCTAAGTTGTGATGTGATCGCGTGTAGTGGCTCTCACATGCTGGAAAACTTAGAATATGATCTCGTGCTACTTTAATTTTTTCTTCATCTGTTTTTCTAGATGAACTAGCCATTTTGCCACGACCATCCATTCCAGGTGTTTCGAATTTAAGGCACGGCTTAATCTTCCGTTAGATATTTTGAAAGTATCCAAAAAAAAATTTTTGCAAACAGAAACTTCCGAACTCATACATACATATAGATGAAACTTAAGATTCCATTTTTTTTATATATCCTTTGAGATTTCTGGGGCGTTTTTGTTCTATTGATTGTTTTCTAATCAAACCATACAGAAACATATTCTGTTTATCGAAACTTGCTAAATTCCAAGAATAATCAAAATTAGCTTTCCTATTTTCATATCCGATTCCATTTAAACACTTTTTGGAATAAAGACAATCTATATTTTCGAAAAGTTTAGCACCCACGAGCTTAGAGTTTTTTGTTTTATATTCCTCTCCACGATTTCTCTTAGTTTTTCTTGCATTTTGTGCATAATTCTGTTGATTGCGTGTCCTCTTTCTTGATTTCATTTTGCTTTCTTCCATTTGTAAGGGTTCCGAATTCACTTTTAAACTATGAGCTAAATCATCAGAAGATGATATCATTCTTATTCGTTTCCATTTCTTGGGAGCATTGCTTATATTTATTCGCCGTAAAATGTCTACAATTAACTTTAAATAATAGGTTTTTACATTAAAAGTTTTACTTCATCATACCTGAACCACTATCTGAAGACATGACAAAATTACTTTGTCAACACACTGACTTATACCACTATCAAAACGAACAATATCTGTATTTAAGTTAACATTTTAAAGAGTTAATTTGCATGGCATGCTTCTAATCTCTTCAGATTATGTTATTTTATTAAGATTTGATAAGTAAATTTTTGACTTATACCTCTTTCAAAATCAAAGGCTCATATGTTTGCATATTGCGATGCTTCAAAAAAATGTTTGAATTTTTTTCAACTCTTACCGCCTTAAGCCAGGCGCTGTAGCTTAACTCTAAGGGGTCGCTATTTGTTGTTTAGGTTCCCATACATTTCACAAAGGAATTTTCGTTTTTTTATTCAAACTAAAATTTCACCACATAATTTTCGTTTCTAAAAAATAACCATCACATATTCATAAAGTTGGCTTTTAAAACTTCAAAAATTATTATTCTCAGAAACTTTTTTTATTTTTATTGAAAAAATTCCAAATTTCAAATCACTATATTTAATCGTCTAATTTTGATAATCAAACTTTGTCTCAGAAATTTTTAAAATTACCCTTATATACATACATATGGGTTTTTATTACATACCATCTATGAAAATTCTATAAAGCCTTATTTAAAAGGCAAAAGGGAAGTATTAGTAATAGCGACTTTGACCTCGAACCTTGTTTGTAGCAAATAAAAATTCCCACAAGTTTGTCATATGAGTATACATACATACATTTTTTCTATAGCACTTGTCATTAAAGAGATATGTACATATATACAAAAAAATGCGAGTTTCGTGCCTCTGAGTTATAGAAATTTAAAGATAAAAAATAACGATTGTCGTGTATGTATTTTCAATGCAAAATGCCTTGGTCCAGTCCTTAATGTTAATATTAAGGGCTCAAATTTTCTGGGAATTTGTTTTAGGGTATCTCCAAGTTAATTTCATGATGGGACTGAAAAAACTGTACAGTTGAAAAAACGACACCCTAATGTACATATATTAAATCGGGGGTAAGTGAATTTGCAAATTTGGAAGAATATGCTCATATGTATGTTTTAATTATATGTGTATATTTTTGGGTTTCTTTATATTCTGAACAGGGTATCAATCAGTCAATGTATTTTACTTGAGTACTCTGGAAAGGAACTACGTTGGATAAAAAACCGAAATTCGCCCAAAAAATTTATATAGTATTAGTCAAATATCAATAAAAGTGCCCCAAGTTTTGATAAATATATATTATTGTTGGTTCTATATTTATCTTTAATGGTATATCATTATGTTTAAATGAGTGATACCTCCCCCGCTCTATCCAGTTAAAACTGGTGCACCCTAGTACAACTCAACTCCCCTGAGAAGAACACCACACTGCATAACATGCACTAATACAACACACCAGGGGACAAATTGCATTTCACCACAGTAGATGACGACTATCTAACTAACAAAAGGATTAGATCATCGCTGCTTTCCTCACATTCGCTTATACTTTCGAATAGAAACGTTGCAACAACTCGGTTCCTGCGCGCTGATCCCTTTATTCAAAGTATTCGTTTTTCACAAAAAACAACTCGGCCACGATCTGCATCAATCCGAACGCCAACGCCGTACTGTGTACTATTTTATTCATGGTCCTTCGAGCCTTAACGAAATGCACCTTCGGATCTCAGCAGAGAAATCAATATAAACAAAAATTGTGGTAGCTGAAACCAAACGAAGTGCGACAATAAAGAAACAAATACAACACACAACACAGTGCAGTGGTTCAATAAAAGAAAAATATATATACATACATACTTATATGCCAAGAAACTTTATAAAAGTATGCAGTGCAACAAAAAAAAAAACAGTGCAGTGACCAACGAGAGCAAAAAACCAAAAAAAAAACCAATATACCCATATTATTATACTATATTAGAAACAAAAAATACGAACCAATAGAAAGTGCAGTAAGACATTAAAAACAACAATATACATATACATACTTATACATATGTGTTATATATCAAACAAGTAAGGAAGGGCTAAGTTCGGGTGTCACCGAACATTTTATACTCTCGCATGATAAAGTGATAATCGAGATTTCATTATCCGCCATTTACATATTTTTTTATTTTGCTGTAAAATTAATTAGATTAGATCAATTTGTGGACTTTGAGTATTGAATTGTATTTTCATTTATTTTAACTGTATTGAGGACTATGTAAAAAACAAAAACAATCGTTTTTCGAAGTTAATGCACATTTTATTTTTTACATGAATAAGATTATAAGGGTTTGCCTTAGAAACAATAAGTATTATATATTTTAATAACTAAATGTTATATTTCTAAATTCTAAAGAGATGAGCTGTACGAGATGTACGACGACATTGACATAGTTCAGCGAATTAAAAGACAGCGGCTACGCTGGCTAGGTCATGTTGTCCGGATGGATGAAAACGCTCCAGCTCTGAAAGTATTCGACGCAGTACCCGCCGCGGGAAGCAGAGGAAGAGGAAAACCTCCACTCCGTTGGAAGGACCAAGTGGAGAAGGACCTGGCTTCGCTTGGAATATCCAATTGGCGCCAAGTAGCGAAGAGAAGAAACGACTCTCGCGCTGTTGTTGACTCGGCTATAATCGCGTAAGCGGTGCCTACGCCAGTAAAGAAGAAGAAGAAAGATATGTTTTTACAAATAGCAAAATGTATTCTACGTACATTTCATTTATTCTATGTATATGAATATATATGTATATATTATACAGAGAAGGCATCAGATGGAATTAAAAATAGCGTTATATTGGAATAAGGCGTGGTTGTGAACCGATTTCACCCATATTTCGTACATGTCATCAGGGTGTTTAGAAAATATTATATACCGAATTTCATTGAAATCGGTCGAGTAGTTCCTGAGATATGGTTTTTGGTCCATAAGTGGGCGACGCCACGCCTATTTTAAATTTAAAAAAAAAGCCTGGGTACAGCTTTCTTCTGCCATTTCTTCCGTAAAATTTTGTGTTTCTGACGTTTTTTGTTAGTCGGTTAACGCACCTTTAGGGATTTTCAACATAACCTTTGTATGGGAGGTGGGCGTGGTTATTATCCGATTTCTTCCATTTTTGAACTGTGTATGGAAATGTTTGAAGGAAACGACTCTGTAGAGTTTGGTTGACATAGCTGTAGTAAATTCCGGGATATGTACAAAAAACTTAGTAGGGGGCAGGGCCACGCCCACTTTTCCAAAAGATTTACGTCCAAATATGACCCTCCTTAAGCGATCCTCTGTGCCAAATTTCACTTTAATATCTTTATTTATGGCTTAGTTATGACACTTTATAGGTTTTCGGTTTTCGCCATTTTGTGGGCGTGGCAGTGGGCTGATTTTGCCCATCTTCGAACTTAACTTTCTAATGGAGCCAAGAAATACGTGTATCAGGTTTCATCATGATATCTCAATTTTTACTCAAATTACAGCTTGCACGGACGGACGGATGGACAGACAGACATCCGGATTTCAACTCTACTTGTCACCCTGATCACTTTGGTATATATAACCCTATATCTGGCTTTTGGTTTCAGGACTTCCAAACAACCGTTATGTGAACAAAACTATAATACTCTCCTTAGCAACTTTGTTGCGAGAGTATAAAAAGGGAAAAGAGTGATGTGACATAAAAATCTATATGTACATACACACATACATATATTCCAGTGTAAATACATACATACATATTCTACAGTTCAACCAGCAAACAAGCAACACACAATCGGGCGCGAAATTAAAATACAAAACCTAAATACAAACTAAAACAAAAAAACGGGCTCGAATCCAAACATCAAATTGTTAAACAACTATACAGCTGGAAGACTTCAGAAGGAAGGAGATTTATATTTTATACTACAAAACCCAAAGTGAGCGTATTCATTTCATATACTCGTAAGAACATATACTTAATTTATACTGCGTATATGTATGAATGTAAAAATTAAAGATCTAAATGTAATGCCTGTAAAAAAAAAAATACATTTATCAAACTGTTAGAAAATCCGAATACAGTTCGGTAAAATTAACAGCTTAACTTAATGCCTATGCTTAGGTTTGTGTATTCAAACACAATTTTTCCAGCAACACTATTTTTTCCAAGTATTTACTTCCAAACTTTTGGGCAACATCCCTTTCTGATAGAGAAAAACAAATAAAAAACAAGAAAAAACGTTAACTTCGGTTGCACCGAAGCTAAATACCCTTCACAGGTGCATTTCTGTTAGTAACTATGTGTCCAGTAACCCGTTCTGAACAAGTTTTTAGAGATTACATTGTTACCTTAAAAAATAATCTCTACCAAATTTCGTGAATATATTTTGTCAAATGTGAAAGTTGCCCATACAAGAACTTGATTCCGATCGTTCAGTTTGTATGGCAGCTATATGCTATAGTTAACCGATCTGAACAATTTCTTCGGAGATTACATTGTTGCCTTAGAAAATAATATATACCAAATTTCGTGAATATATCTTGTCAAATGTGAAAGTTTTCCATACAAAAACTTGATTCCGATCGTTCAGTTTGTATGGCAGCTATATGTTATAGTGGTCCGATATCGGCCGTTCCGACAAATGAGCAGCTTCTTGAAGAGGAAATGACGTTTACAAAATTTCAAAAGGATATCTTAAAAACTGAGGGACTAGTTCGTATATATACAGACAGACGGACAGACGGACATGGCTGAATCGACTCAGCTCAACATACTGATCATTTATATATATACTTTATAGGGTCTCCGACGCTTCCTTCTGGGTGTTACAAACATCGTGACAAACTTAATATACCCCGTTCAGGGTATAATAAACACAAACATTCAAACATACATACATGCATATTAAAATACGATATACAAAGTAAACGTATATACATACTTACAGGCATAACCCACTTACTTACAGAACAAGTGTGATTGCATTGCTATATTTTATTTGCTAAATTTTATATTTACAAATATATGGGAGGACAACGGATAAAACATATTTTTTCTATTCCGAATTCGTGCCCTCTCTCTAAAGCGAAATAATATAAAAACGATTACATACAAACATACGTCATACAAACTGCCTGGGCTATACACTATATACATAGGGTCTATTAGATATTAAGCTTGTGCAAAAATACTAAAAAAAAAGTTGTCTATCATGTTGAAAATAAATAAAAATATTAAGTGAAATTACCAGTAAAATAAATTATTGCACTGATACAAATTTAATTCATTTTGACAAATAATTTAATATATAATATAGCAAAAATGGTTAACAACAACAATAATCAAAATACACCTGCAGGAGCTACACGCCCAAAACAGGTTGCTAAATTTATTTCAGAAAGTGACAGTTTAACAAGATACTGCACTAGATTTGCCTCTTCACCGATTCAAGAAAACTCTGAATCGTTATTAGAAATAAAAAGCCAAAATCTTAAAAATTTCTGGACTCGCCTCCAAGCGGCTCATGACGCCATAGTAGAATCTGACGATTCAAACCTATCACAAAATTTGAAACAATCGGCTTACGCAATATATGAAAACTGCTTAGACCAATATGAAGAAACAAAAGCTATGATCTCCGATCAACTAAAGCTAATTAAAGCAATTGCACCTACTCCCCAGAGTAGAGTAGATCTGCCACAAATAAACAGATCAAAAGTCAAGTTCAGGTATCCACCTCGAGGTGCCCGCATGTGACAAATAAACATTCTATGGAGGTTATGAAGAATGGCCATCCTTCCGGCACATTTTTACAGCCGTTTACATCAACCATCCACAACTATCAAAAGCACAAAAATTGTATCACCTCCGATACAAGACAAAAGGTCAAGCAGGTATAATAGTAAAACAGTTCGCTCTTAATGACGATAATTTCAATTTGGCTTGGGAAGCTCTAAACGCGAGATATGAAAACGAAAGAATACTGGTCGATAAAAAAGTAACGACACTAATGAACTTGCCAAAAATTAAGAAAGAAACAAGTGTAGAATTCATCAAACTAAAATCCACTGCTTCAAATTGTTTGTCGGTTCTATCGACACTAAATATTCCCACAGACAACTGGGACCCAATTCTGGTAAACATTTGCACCGCCAGCAATCGCTCTCATCACGAAAAAAGTGCCCAACGTGGAAACAAGTGAAAGATTTTCTCACCACCCAATATGAAATTGCGGAAAGCTTAGAATAAAATATAACCAAAACTAAGAACCTTAAACACGACCAAAACCGAAGCTTCAATAGACCCCAAGTTAGTAGCAAAAACAATTTAAGCAAACGCTTTCACATAATGCAATCGTTCATATCCAAACAGAAAAAGCAAACGTCATGCGTACTATGTAAAAGAGGGCACAAACTTAAAACTTGCAAGAAGTTTAAAAAATTAAACATTAACGAAAGGAACAACTTTGTTAAATCAAAAAGACTCTGTACAAACTGCTTGTCCCATACACACAATCGTAAAAATTGCAAAAGCAAATTTTACTGCTTATATTGTCATAAAAGACATCATACAATGCTTCATTACAGCACAAATTCCATCTCACCTCAAAGGAGCGCATATACAAAAAGAACCACGGGTTTAATTACAAAAGCTAATCCCGAAAGCCAAAATACTAAAAATTGCCAAGAGACACCATGTTGCTCAAAAGCACAAAAAGTTCAAACGCTGCACAGCAAACACAAAGTGGACTAGTTGTAGAATCAAAGTATTCGTTTTTCGCAACAACAACTGGACCACGATCTGCATCAATTCGAACGTCTGCGCCGTACTGTGTACTATTTTATTCACATTAGAAGTTATTACTATAATTATACCCTGAAAAGGGTATATTAAGTTTGCCACGAAGTTTGTAACACCCAGAATGAAGCGTCGGAGACTCTATAAAGTATATATAGTATATAAAAGATTAGTATGTTGCGCTGAGTCGATTTAGCCATGTCCGTATGTCTGTCTGTCCGTCCGTCTGTCTGTATATATACGTACTAGTCCCTCAGTTTTTAAGATCTGTTTTTGAAATTTTGCAAACATCATTTTCTCTTCAAGAATCTACTCATTTGTCGGAACTGCCGATATCAGACTACTATATCATATAGCTACCATACAAACTGAACGATCGGATTCATGTTCTTGTATGAAAAACTTTCAATGTATCTTCATAAAATTTGACACTGGTTATTATCTAAGATAATAATGTAATTTCCGAAGAAATTGTTCAGACCGGCTCACTATAGCATATAGCTTCCATACAAACTGAACACATTGTTTCTAAAACAAATATTAGGTTCGGTGCAGCCGAAGTTAACGCTTTTCTTGTTGTTTTGGTTTTTAATTTATTTCGCGCCCGTTTTTGATCTAAGTAGGTTTTTTTTTTGTTCCCCACTGTTTCTTTAAATTTCTATTTATTTTCTGTATCTTTCTACTTTCCGTGTGTTCCTGATTTTGTGCTTTTTTTCACCTGTAACTTTGTGCTTTCTAAAAAAAAAAGGACTTAAAAAAAAACAGAATAAATGATTTTTTCTACAACATCAATTTATTTAATTCGAAATAGCTTCCTTCTGCTTCAACAGCTTTTTGTACGGTCCAAAATCATGTCGAATGAGTATTTTAGTTCGTTGGCCGGTATGGCCGCCAGTATGCCGGTGTAAGCCTTTTGAATGGTCTCTTCGTCTGCATAACGCTTTCCTTTCATGGGAAAATTCATTTTTCCAAAAAGGAAGAAGTCGCACGGTGCCATATCAGATGAATACGGGAAGTGGTTAATGGTTAAAATGTGATTTTTGGTGAAATAATTGTCCTTCGATTCCAATTTGTGCGGAACAACCATGCATACACCTTTCGTAAGCCCAAATTTTCGCTCAGAATGCAATAAATCGATGTTTTGGAGATGTTCAATTCCATTTCCGTAAATTTCAATGATGATTTCGGCTGATTTTTGATGAATTCACGCACAGTTTCGATGGAATTTCCGAAGCTCATTTTCGCACCGATAACACAAACATACTCGCACTGACACTTAAAACGCAATAACTTCACTTCCAAACTAAGAAGTGTCATTAAATTCTCACTGGACAATCAATAAAGATAGCAGATTCCAACGCACTAGTCGGCATATTCCACCAGGGGGCGCTAGATACAAAAATTCCTGTTTACCTTGGAACGCACCTTGTATATATGTATATATGTATATATATGTATATATACATATATATTTTTTCACTTAGGTGTCTTAGGAAAAGCCCGTAAGACCATTTGTTCACGTGCGACGCTAGTTTACTTACTCGGTACTTATGAAAAATGAAAAAGCACTGATATTAAATATAACGCACGCTCTGTATAAAATATTTATTAAATTTTTTTTCTGGCGAAATCGGGGATTCGCGTCACTTCGTTTCTTGGAGCTTTAATAAAAAAAAGTGCGGATGCTGCAGTGAAAATTTGCAGCCAAACGTCTTGGTTTACGGATGAAATCGAATGAGGAACATCCCGTTCGGATCTTTCTCTTTTAATGGTTTGGGTGGTGAATACTAGAGTCGACTCGTTGATGATCGTGTTCCAAATCTATGGTGTTTCTGAAAGGTTCATTGATTCAAATACCCCCTGAAGAAGCTGAATGGTATGTGGTAGTTCAAGGGAATTGCTCTTTTTGAGCGAACCAGCTCCTCTGATTTTTGATTTACTTCTATTTCTCTCTAGTTAGGTAACCAGATGATTTTAACCTAGTTACCTGCTGCGAGTCTAATTGATGCCTGCTTTCATAACTTAACCCAATGAGACTTGTTATTGGCCTTACGGATAGCCTTAATATCCGCTTGGCTATCCACTAATCTTCTTCTTAATTGGTGTTGACACCGCTTACGCGATTATAGCCGACCCAACCACAGCGCGCCAGTCGTTTCTTCTTTTCGCTACGTGGCGCCAATTGGATATCCCAAGCGAAGCCAGGCCTCCTCCACTTGGTCCTTCCAACGGAGTGGAGGTTTTCCTCTTCCTCTGCTTCCCGCGGCGGGTACTGCGTCGAATACTTTCAGAGCTGGAGTGTTTTCGTCCATCCGGGCAACATACCTAGCCAGCGCAGCCGCTGTTCTTTCTATGTCAATGTCGTCGTACATCTCGTACAGCTCATCGTTCCATTGAATGCGATATTCGCCGTGGCCAATGCGCAAAGGACCGTAAATCTTTCGCAGAACCTTTCTCTCGAAAACTCCTAACGTCGACTCATCAATTGATGTCATCGTCCAAGCCTCTGCACCGCTGACTGCAATAGACAATGAGTAGCGACGAAGAGACGAGTAACGAAGACTTTGAAAACGACAGTTAGTCGACACACGGACGGGCACGATTCAAGTTGCAAGCAGCTGATAAAATTAAAATAAAAATCAGTTTGTAAAATTAAAATTGAATAAGCTTGTTAACTTTTTAAAAAATAAACACGAACCCACTCACATATATTACACAGATTAAATCGCATCAATAATTCTCTTAGCCCCCATGTACGTAATAGAACGCTTTTCGAACTTCCGCTTGACCTGATATCCCATACCTTGGTCAAAATGGGAGTTAACATAACTCAATTTAATGATCGTGCTTTTCTCATAATTTTGCAATTCTCCGCCTCAAATTGATTTAATCGGGTGAAAACCTTTCCTAGATTTCACATAATCAATAAATCTTATGCGCTTGAAGGTTTTACCATGACAAGTTGCAAAACCATGAAATGATCGGTTACACGTTTATTAGCTCTTTATTTCCTGTTTGACTTTTGACAAATTACTTGGCACCAATAATACAATATAATAACAACTTACTCAATTACAACAAATATAGCTTGTGGCTTAACGGAGTGGAGGTTAAGTGTGAAGGGAATATATGAGATGATGTATAAATTCAGCCACATTTGAAAATAATCAATAACCAATAACATTAACAACAATATCATAAAACACGTCACTTTATCGCCTTTAAATCAGCATTACAAAGAGAGTATAAGAATGGCAGAAAATGTACGTAAAAATGGTTTGCAGTATAATCAAGCGATGCAAATTGGTTGAAAAGTTTTAATACGCAAGAATATCTACTTAACACATTATTTACACCATTCCTAAAGGTGCATCCAAGCCAACAGTCATGTATTAACAAGTTGTCAGAACGTGTTGTTTTTTTGAAAAGAAAATAAAAAGTATAAATCCCGATACACTGTTTTTTATGCCACGGCGTTGAGCAACAACGATTTGGCTTCAGAAAATTGTGTGCTCAGAATTTCATATTTTACGAAACTTGGTGCAGTACAGAAGATACCAAATGATTATTTTTTCAGGGTTGCAAAAGCTGGGAAAAGTTACAAGATTTTTTAGTAAAGGACATGCAACGCATATTGATAAAACGTACGCACAAATAAGTCAGGTTAAAAATTTCACCATAGTTGGCTTGATTAAGTTATGGTTTCTAACATTTTTCGTTTCAGACGAAACTTTGTTCAACAAATGCTAAATACATCTATATGTTTCCACGCTACTTCCTATATATATTTGAAATTTCCATTATTCAAAAAGCTCATAAATTTAAGGTGTATCGTATAACCTTCGCACAAGCGCCTTACAAAGGAAAGTTTGATTGAAAACATATTAACTTTTCCATCTTTTCAGCCTTATTTCACGACTTTCCTTCATATTTTTAAGCTGTGAAAACTTCGCTGATGTACACTAGTGCTATGCATGCTTCTAGATGCAACACAGCCACACGTACAAAGTGGAAATCGTGAAGCAAAGCATGAAAAAAGTTTACTTGCTGCCGTAACAACTCTAAATGCGCAGATATAATTCGAATTTTAATTCTTTGATTCAGTTGTGTCACTTGGATTTTCCCAGCCTGTTTTTGTATGAACTGCGTGTTTTGTTTCCTGCTTGAGCTATTCTTTGGCACAATTTTAATACTCGTTTTATAAAAATAGTATTGGTGAATAGTGCTGAAATTCGCATATAGATGGGTATGAAAGTTTAGAAAATGATGCATGTTATAAGAAATTATAAAGGGTGATCTATTTCGATGCTTCATTCTTTTTAAAAAAAATTACAGAGACACTTTATGCTTTCGCATATTTTGAAGGGGGTTTTGAGGGGTCCCTGATTACGAAATTAAAGACAAATTTGGCGGATCCAATATGGCCATCAAAATTTAAAAAAAATTCTTGAATTTTCAAAAAATTCTTGAATTTTCTAAAAATTCTTGAATTTTTATAAAATTTTGTATCAAGGGATTTTCGAGGTCACTGATTTCGAAATTAAAGGTAAATTTTGAAAATACAAAATGGTGGTCAGAAAAAAATTCTTGAACTTTCATAAAACTTTCTGATCACTTATTTAAAGTCAGATTTTCAAAATACAAAATAGAAAATCCAATATGACTGTCGGATTTTTACAAAACTTAGTATCGGTGAGTTTTTGAACTTGCTATTTATGATTTTGAAATCAGATTTTCAAAAGAAATTGCTAATAACGGAAGGGCCATATAAAATTTTACATTTAAAAGTAGTTAAAGTTTAAAAGAGTGTAGCGTTTGCTGTTATGGCACGTAGCGCCGTCCTGCTGGAACCAAATATTGTCCAAGTCTTCTTATTCAATTTTCTTGAAGAAAAATTCTCTTAACATTGCGGGATCGCTCACCATTGATGGTTACGGCGGTTCCTTCTTCATTTTCGGTGAAAAATGGGCCGATGATTCCATGAGACCAAAATCCGCACCAAACAGTGATTCGTGCTGGTTACATTAGCTTCTCAACGATTACGTGCGGGTTTTCTGTGCCCCAAATGCGACAATTCTGTTTGTTAACGTAACCATCGAGGTGGAAATGAGCCTCGTCCGAAAAGATGATTTTTCGGTTAAAGTGACCATCCTCGGTCAAACGATCTTCTGCCCAATCTGTGAACTGTAGACGGCTTTTTTCTAGTGTATAGCGACCCATTTTGTAAATTTTAGACTTTTTACTGAATATCTGTCACTTTCCGGATGGTATTTGACGTTTCCAATGTCAAAATATAGTTAATTCAAATTTAAAACGTTAGATGGCCCACCCTACATTAGTTCAGGACTTCCTTTATTTTACAATTACCTGCTCTGCGCATTTCTTATTGCTTTAATAAATTGTTTTACAAGACCCAGTTTTACATGGAGTGGTGGTACTAAAACCTTATGTCTTGGAGTTAGACTCTCCTTTATAACATTTTTAGAGCCTGGAATTAATTTTTTCCTTAATGGCCAATCCTTTTGCACATAATGCTTATCACGCGCTCGTCTGTCGCACTCGCGTAAAAAGCATGGGTATTTTGTAAAACCGCTTTGTTGACCCAGTAAAATTGTTATTACCTTCAAATCACCACACAATTACCACTGATGTTTGTTATATTGTAGTTTTTCTAGAAAGAAATGGAGGTAGTAGTATTCCTCATTTAACACTACAGAATGAGCAACTGGTAACGAAGCATACTGGTTACCATTGTGCAGCAAGACTGCTTTTAATCTTCGTGTCGAAGAGTCAATAAATAGGCGCTAGTCGCTAGCTTCATATGGAATATCATATTCGTTTATTAGTCCTTCAATATCGCTGCAGTACACTAAATCATCAATGTTTGTGAAATACTTCCTGAATTCAAATGTCCCGATTGCGATAGTAACAGAGTAACTCTGCCTGAGTGAAACCCTTAGAATTCTTATCAGTCTCAGCATCTGATTCTTCTGAGGCATCTTCATCCATCTCTATATCCTCAGTGTCAGCAGAAACTAGATCTTTGCCAATAGAAATATTGCTTTCATCGTTCTGTTCATAAGAAAGAAGGATGGGAAGAGTCACAGAATTGACAGAAGGAAAGGAGATGGCAGATTTTGTTTTAGAGTTGTGCCCAAAAACACTCGTTAAACAAAAATAGCAATCCTTCTCATGATTTGTTGGTCTGCGCCAAATCATTGGAGAAGCAAACGTTTGTTTTTTGCGTTTCTTCAGTTGCAATGAACATCTCAGGCATATCTCTTTTGGAGTCCAGTCATTGACGATGTCACTAGTTTCTATGCCGAAAACTTTCGTATAGCTAGATTTTAGTGTATCTGTAAATTTTTTTCGGATCTTACTTATAACGTATTCTCCACAAACGACACAGAAATTGTCTTTAAAATTTCTTAAAAATTGAAGAATTTTTAGAAAATTTATGAATTTTGTGAAATTTCAAGAATTTTTTTAAAATTTTGACGGCCATATTGGATCCGATATTTTGTGTTTTGAAAATTTGTCTTTAATTTCGTAATCAGGGACCCCTCAAAACCCAAATTAAGCTAAATCCGTTAATATTTTTAAATTTTTTTCTGTCAAGCAAAATCGGACATATATTTTGAGGTTAGGAAAAAATCCTGACGTGATGGAAAACGGACTTCAGCGGTCCGAAAATACATATAATACACCATGTTTGGTCAAAGGAACCTTTCATCGATTTTTTTTTGTGGACCTGTGTAATGAATGCTGGGTTTATCTGGGTCTGCGTGACGGTGTAGGGAATAGTACGCTTAGTAGGTCCATATATAGGTTGAGCGAAACACATACAGAACGTGATTTTTTGGAATAAAATCGAAGGATTAGTAAACGTTGTACGCGTAGACTTTCCATGATGAAATGCCAAAAATAACATAACAGCTTGACGCTACTCACAAGTGATCTGTCAAAAAAATGCCGAAAACACAGCGTTGATAATTTAATTGCGTAAACTCGGTTTTGTATATAATTTAATAATTATTTTAAATAAGTGTAAAAATGTACGATTTTACGGTGTGTATGACAAGTTGTGAGTGCCGTAAATGTAATACGTGGTAGCAAAAATATAAAATTGCCGAATAAATTCCATTTGGGAATCACTCTTTCAGGGCATACATTTATATCGTTTTCCGCAACTTAAACTTTAAGTCGGTTAGCTATGCATTTTTCTTTTGTCTTACATATTATTGATGAAATTTAAGATAAATTCTTTTAATTTCCATAAGCAATAAATAAATCTGATAGTTCTGCATTGACATAACAGAACTCAATTTTATTAAGCTACTCGTATACTCATAAATTGTTATATTCATTTGTTAAGAGACATTGCAGAAAACTGGAAAATCATATTCAAATTTTGAAGTTAGACTCTCCGGAATAAGCTATAGTTAAAATTTGTTCGAAAATAATAAGCCTTAGGAATTTTTGGTAAAATGGCGTTTGTTGTGACTTATAATGTTTTCAGTTTCTAACAATATGATAGTAAAGCGTGGTTTTAAAAAATTAGCAAGATTTTTGGTGTAGTCGACTAAACTTTTTCTGAGGACGGAAAGTTTTCCAATTTGAACATAATGCCGATTAGAAACAGACAACAATTGTTTAATAGCAGGCTCTCAGCACTTGTTGCTCACATTGCTTACCAACGTCTCCCATATTTCTTTTTACTTTATCCGTTCGCCGAACAACAGCCAGCCAATGTCTGTGAATGAAAGCGCCATCTGGCTGTTGCTTCCTCATCGTCGGTGTGATATTTACATGTTGTTACTATTTGATTGAAAGCAGTTGGCGGAAGTAGTTGTGAGCGTTCCGCCATCTGCAGCGCGATTGGGACGGATGTTACGTAGTTGAATGTTGATGACCGTAATTTAATTGGTAAATATCCACACTCAATAGCTGTAGATAAAAAACAGTTAAAGCTTTACCTCTCTCTTATCTCGCATATCACTAATATTTAATGGTTTTTATACCTTTATCACATCATCTAGGTCGCACCCAGTCCTGGAATTGTTCTGGATGCTCAACCTTGGTTACCATATGTGATGTAAGGAAGGGCACAATAAACCATGGGTCGCAGTGCAAAACCTCAACTTTTACTATTTATACCTTGAACATCGGCGACCTAGTAAAATATATTATTATAAATGAACAGCATGACGAGCTGAGTGGATTTGCGTCAGTCGGTCCGTTTGTCCATCGGTACGTAAGCTTATAAGCGAGCTAGTCACTCAGTTTCTGATACATCGGTCTGAAATTTAGTTCAGGAACTTTTTTCCCTGTGAACTTGCTTATTTGATGAAAGTGATATTGGATCATTATAACATACTATATAGATGGTATATAAGCTAACGTTCGAAATAATGTGCTTGTTTTGAAAAAATTTTCTTTTGGTTAAAGAAAAGCGTACATAAAAAAAATTGTTTATATCGGACTACTATATCAGATAACTGCCCGATCAAAATCAGGAATCAAATCTAAATCTCTTTCTCAAACCATTTAGATTTGTTTTTCACTTTAATAATCAAATAATATCTCACGATAAAATGTAAACAAGCACTTTATTTTCATTTTAAACCGTGCCTACATCACAATTTTATTGCTATGTATATTACATGGGATTTTTTGATATTTTGCATTAAGTAATTAAACCTACAAGTTTTAAAAAGTGTTATTAATAAGACAGGTCGTAATGATTTTGTTCATAAAAAGAATCCTCTAAAAGTTATGTGTTATGTACTGAGCATACACGGCACTTTGGAATAGTAAGCAGAGAAATTCAGAATGGAAGACAAGTATTATATTTTATAGAATATGCACAAATATCATAAGTAGTACATAAATGTTAAGTATTTTTATTATTTTATACATCACTAGTAATGACAGCTTGGGAAAATTTTTCACCACAGAAATGTCCATCCAAAAAGCTAGATAAATCAACAAATATTATTCTCTATATATGTTACTGTAATATTACTTTTGTACACATATTCAATTGTCAGGACATCAACATGTACACATTTGTTTTTATGTTTGAAGATCAAATTTTATGGGCGTTATGAAGACTGCGGTTTTGGGTGATCCAAGTATACAAGTATTTACTCTTATGTATAGCTTAGCTGTGATGTTATTTTTGTTTAGTAGTGTTTGGCATTTTATCATGAAACTCTACAACGTATTCAAATTGTTCAACTTTATTACGATGATGCCTACTGAGCACACTATTCGCACACCATCACCCAACTTGAGACCCACCATTTATTATTGGATAATATTAATAAAATATAGCAGCCGTAGCTAAGAGTGTACATGAAGGTCGTAAAGAATCGATTCGGCGCCGTCCATATTTCTTCAAAAATGATACCAGTGAGAACGTAACCGACAATGCTGACCGTTACCGCGCCATGACAACCAACTAGTTGATGCCTGAAATTGAAAATCGTGATCTCGGTGACATTTGACTTCAACAAGAGGGCGCCACTTCCCTCACATCGCATGAAACAATGGATGTATTGAGAGAAACCTTCGGTCGGCAGATAATTTCACGTTTTGGGCCGTTCGGCAGACCACCAATATCATGTGATATCAAATGAGCTTTTTCCTATTGTGATATGTAAAGTCTAAAGGATATGCGGTCAATCCCACTTCGATGTAGGTCATCGAAAATTGGACTCAACAGTTATACCATGTGGAACTTCGAAAGGAATCACCCTTTACATGCTTAATATCACTAAGATGGAGAAAGAAACTGTCCAAAAAGCATCTCTTTAGGAATCAAACATTAATCGATGATAGTTGTTATCTGCAGTCGTTTTCTGTTAGCTTTTATTTTTGTTGGACTTTTGAATTAAGTTATCGAAAATATTTGCTTATATGCTTTAAATACCTTAAGTATTTGTATTTTGTATTGAACGCTGATGAAAAAATAATTTAGCAAGTATGTCAAAGCAATGAATTTGATGAAGCTGACCTATATGAACAACTATATGAACAATATGGTCGGTTAAAGACGTGCTGATGCATCAGGAAATATTAGAATTCAAAAAAAATTTACGCATATACAATGCGCGCAATGTTATGAGCACGTTTTTTCTGACTTTGCGGCATTATTATTTTGGAGATTTTTAAGGGAAACGATGTTACTAAAACTTTTTTCTCATCTTTAAAATTTGGACAAACTGTACAATACATAAAAATAGTAAATAGATGCTACGGTTACTAATTTCCTCTCGAATAAATTTCAGTCGGGAAGCTTAATTTTCGACATATTTTTTCACGTTCGATTCGTTGATCAACTCCCTCTTATCTGCGCAGATAAGCGACTTTAGATAACCTCACTTTGTAGCCTTCCGGTGTTAAATAGCACGATATTGGAACCGTTTTCGGTGCACTCTGTACGGCGTCTCTGAAGATATACGTTATCCATTAGATATCCATCCATCTATTATTACTCTCTTGGGCGATTAAGTCAACTGAAAATTCGAACAAAGCACAATAAGTACACATAAAGTAACTGATTTATAGTACTAACTGCTTCAATGAAAATCTTATGCATAAAAGAAAATCCCAGTACCAACAGGATTACATATAGTATAGATATATGTGTATGTACATGTATCATACTAGCCATTGGATGTGTGATTAATGGCGTTGGCATGGCAAGCGAAATCTGTGCTTTTCCACATCACTCTCAAATATCACGATTCAACAGCATACAAAACGTTGGTTCATTAAATTTTTCCGCCATCTTATAATTTTAATTGTTTTATATATTTTAGTTCTTCTCGAGGTCTGCTGTCATATACTTGAGTTAAAAACGAATTGAGCAAGGACATAGCTTTCGCCCGTCAACCATCCATTTAGTAGTTTCACAGTTTTACTGGCTGGCTGTGCCACGTTCTCTAGTGGTTTGTTTGGAAGGGAGACTTGAGGAGAAATGTTTGTTGCAATGCAACTGATGACTGATGCATTGCTTTGTCAGGATTTATTTCATGTTTTGTGTTTTTTTTGTGGTATTGAATTGAGTTAGTTTAAGAGTTTGAAGGCTCGATTTTCGTAGATCACATTAAGTGCCTTTTAATAGCCCGTATACTCTTGAAAAATGTAAGCACAGACTATAATAGTTTTGTTCACTTAACGGCTGTTTGTGTCATATCAAGCTATTTATAAAATTTTATACATAAGTACAAATGATCAGGATGATGAGACGAGTTGAAGTCCGGGTGAGTGCCTTTCCGTCCGTCCGACTGTTCAAGCTGTAACTTGAGTAAAATTTAGATATCTCACGGGCTCGCTCCGTTACCTACTGGATCGTTTTGCCCAAATTCAGTATGCAATATTCTCCTGATCTTCATATTTTACAGAATGAAAATGGGCAAAATTTGACATAAAACAGGGTTACTTCCCATATAACACAATATTAAATTCCATCTGATGCTTTCACTTACCGTATACAAATCAAACCGATCAAATAAACTGGTTAAATTTGTCTGCAAATAGTGTTCTAAAGTTATTTCATCTTACGTCTATAAATTGTCAAAATGGGAATATAACTTTCCGCGGACCCTGACGCCAAGCATGGGGAACCCAGTACGAATGAAAATTTGGGTAACTCTGGTGATATATTTTTGAAATTTGGTGGTAAACGCTTTTTTGGTATATTATATGTATACCTATTTTGTCAAAAATGGGTTGAATTGGTCCAACACTTTCTTTAGCCCCGATATGGTTAATATAAAGATTTTCAAATTTCCAATTGACTTTGTAACACATTTATCGGCCAACTAGATTCATATAAAGTTTTATCAACACCTATGTCAAAGATTTTTTATGTATTTTATTGCAAGAGTATAGAGCGTTCTGTTATATCCGTACTTACCTCTTCCTTACTTGTTTCAGTAGTTTTTGTAAATGAAACTTTTGAAATATAATTATCTTTCGGTAGAGAGTTTTATTAGGTCATAACAGTTATCATAAAAAAATTTGTATTTCATATTAATAAGCCGATATCTAGATGCCTACCAATTTTAAACAGCGCAGGGAATTGGTGCAGGATTAATGCAGATAAAGCCGAAGTGTTTACCACTGACCTCTAAAACAAGTTTACTCCTATAGAGTTGATGATACGGCAGAGAGCAATTTTTTGGTTGTTGCTTATCAAATGGAATTCCCGTTTGCTGAAATAGATACTGTAGAAGTGCAGGACGAGATAAAAGCATTTGCAAACAAATAGTCATCAGGTTATGACTGAATTAATTCGTTTGCACGTAGAGCGTTATACGAAAACGTAATCAGCATGATTGTCAAGCTTTTTAACGGAATGCTCAGAGATGTGCAGAGGTTTTTTAATTCTTAAGCCCGGAAATTCTGAACAGCTGGTTAAACCTTATCGACCAATTAAGCTACCAGTAATTCTCTCAAAAGTACTAGAAAGAATATTATTATGCCGGCTTTTAAAGGTGTTGGAAGACAAATATCTTATTCAGAATTATCAGTTTGGTTTTAGCCAATTTCATGGAACAATTGAACATTGTAATAGGGTAGAGCACTTTATAACCGATGCTTTGGAAAATAATAATACTGGCAAGTCCGACATCTATGCCTATTATTCTAATTAATGGAAAAAGTACCATTGCCCTATTATTTTCTGTTAAAGGCAGTGTACTTGCCCCTCGCTCGACATTCTTTATGCAGCAGACCTTCCAGCGATCAACTCTTACTCTACAACCTATACTGATTATACTGCATCGCTAGCAACATGCTAACTGCTTGCAGAAAACTGCAGATGAAACTAAATGCTCTTAAACCCTGTATCACCAAATAGAACATTGGCATCAACACCGAAAAACTGTCCCAGTAATATACTAGTATATTATCAAGTACAGAAATTGCCGTCAAGTGGTTTTACTATATATGGTCAGTTGTTACCAACAAACACATGTGTCAAATATTTGGGAACTACAATTGATAAGAGGCGGAATGGGATCAGGTAAAAATAAAAAGAACTCAGACAAGATTCAAGTTGGCGCAGCTATAGTGGCTACATAAGCTAAGGCCTCCCTTTTCGATTTAATTAATGTATAAAATATTACTTTATTTTTACACTTTACAGTGATTCAGTTGTATCAACACACAAACCGACGAATAGTACAAACCCTCAAAGACGATCGAGAGATCGTTCGAAACATGCTTAGTTCTGGACGACCTTCACCTCTTCAACTGTTGAATTCAGTCAATCGATGAGATAGAAAAATTACTTTGAAGACGACAAAATAAGTCCCATCATCAGCTAGTTAAATGTTTGCTACCGAATATCCTCGATTTTATTATTAGTCGATTTCGTTATTGTTTTCGCCTTCAGTCCGCGTTCACTACTGTCGACGAATATTTGTGGTAAAAGTTGTTACGTAAAGTCTGCGTGAAAATTTTTGTAAATAAAAGCTTTAAAGTCTGAAAATTTCTCAAGCGTTTTTGAGAAGCGATAATAAAACTGGAGAATGCGCGAATAAAATCAATAAACCTAATTGCCTGTCACGAAAATTGCGATAAAAAATTAAGACGCGTCCGGTCGTTTCCACGGTTCAATTACAAAAAAGTTCTTTATTTCTTAATCTAATTGCTAAGCCTAAATCTTAAAACTAACGGCTTAAACGAGTGGTATTGTAAATATGTATTACAAGGGGTAAGTAATTATCTTTCGTTAAATACTGTAATAGATTAAGGTAAGTAATAAAGAAGGTAATATAAATGTATTATTAAGGTAAGTATATTATTTGTAGAATTCAATATTTATAAATTCAATTTCATTATTCGTTATAATAATTTAATATTTCATTTTCTTATATTTAGTTTAAGATTTACAAAGATGTCGCTTGGCGCAACACCGGCCGCCTTGACAGGATCAGGATCCTTCAATATCCATGGGCAGTAATGCCAGTTTATGTATGGGGCGCTTAATTGTGCCCGCCTTAGTCGCCACGTCTGCGACTCGCACCTTGCCGTCTTGCCCTTCGACGGTTGCGACGACTCATCCGAGTACCTACTGCAGTGGCGGCACGTTGTCCTCGTGGAGGAGGACGAGGTCGTTGAGCTGCGGATTGCGAGTGGGGTGCAGCCACTTGTTGCGTTCCTGAAGTCCCGACAGGTATGTTTTGGACCACTGTCGCTAAAACTGTTGCTTGAGACAGCAAACAAGTTGCCATCTCTCGCAGCAATGAATTGGGACCATTGCTACCTGTGCTGGTGGGAATGATCGCAGGGAGCACCCTATTAAGAGATGTGCTGGAGTTAACGCTTCGCCGTCGTTGGGGTCCTGGTTCAGAGGTGTTAGGGGCCGATAATTGAGGATTGCTTCCACTTCGGCCAACAGTGTTGATATCTCCTCTGCTGTGAGGAGCACGTTGCCGATTGCGCGAACGATAAGATGTTTTACGGACTTCACCGCGGCCTCCCATAATCCTCCGAAGTGCGGCGCCCGCGGTGGTATAAAGGTGAACCCTTCGTCTGAACCCTTCGTCTGCGGCGAATCTCTTCAGTTGAGTTGTCTGGGCCAGAAACGCCTTTTTCAGCTCGCGCAGCTTACGATCGGCGCCAACGAAGTTGGTTGCGTTGTCGCTGAACATCTTCTGGGGCATTCCTCGGCGACCAATGAACTTTTTTAGGGCGAAAATAAATGAATTAGTTGACAGGTCTGAAACTAATTCTAAATGAACTGCTTTGGAAGTAAAGCAAACGAAAACTGCAATATATGTTTTTACGGGTGGTCGACCGCGTATTTTTAAAGTAGTGTATATCGGACCACAAAAATCTACGCCACATATAAGAAAGGGTCGTAGTGCTCGAAGTCTTTCCACTGGCAAATTTCCCATTATTTGGTTTTGCAACTTCGGCTTGTAATGAAAACAATGTATAGAGTTTCTTACGGTTCTACTGCAAGCTTCTCGGGCATTAATTAGCCATATGCGTTCTCGAAGAAGCGCAACTAACGCTTTAGCCCCAGCGTGGTGATTTCGAATATACAGGAACCGTAAATACGTTATAACGAAGTGCGAACTTTTACTTAATGAAAGCGGAAATTTGGCATCATATGGGAGAGGAGCATTTAATAGGCGACCTCCCTACTCGGATCAATTTGAATGACAGCGATATATCCGAGTACTCATGCAAAAACGGGTTGAGTTTTTGCAAGTTTGCGGATAGCGTAGTACCTTATGCAATTTTTGAATAACATCCGAAAATTCTGAATGTTGGACCACCTGTGCAATTTTTAGAAAACTCAAGTTTAGCTCTTCTGAAGTCAGATCTTGTCCCCTGGAGGATTTAAGTGGTCGCCTGATCCATCGTAATATATATGCGACCACACGAAGCAATTTTTTATGAAAAGAGAAATTTTTCAATGAGGTCCAATATTGAATTTTTCTCAGCAGTTAAAATTAATGTAAATGTAGTTTTCTTCTTCTCTAATGCTTCGTCTTCTGGTGAGAGCTGGAAGTGGTTATTAATTGGCCATAATGCAGGGTCTTCTAGGAGGAACTGTGGACCGCCAAACCATATCGAATTATTCAATTCGTCCACGTTACAACCTCGAGACACTTGATCTGCAGGATTTTGTTTCGTTGGCACATGTCGCCAATGTACTTTGTCAGTCAACTCTTGGATTTCGGACACTCTCTTTGCGACGAAGGTTTGTAGTGGGGATGGATGTGTTTTAATCTATTGTAACACGATTTCAGAGTCTGTCCAAAATGTAATATTTTCGAAATGTCGACTCAACATAGGCGCTACTCTTGACCATAATTTCGAAAGAAGATGTGCTGCTGAGAGCTCAAGACGCGGAAGAGATTTGGTCTTCAGCGGAGCCACTCTAGACTTTGCAGTAAGCAGCATACATTTAATACCACTAGCAGATTGGCTTCGTATGTATATGCAGCATCCGTACGCCCTTATTGAGGCGTCGGAGAGGCCATGTATTTGGCAGATGGCACTCGACTCAACGTTTACGTAACGAGGAATGCTTATCGATGAGAGCTACATTAGGTTGGCTTTGAAGTTCTGCCAGCTAGTATAAAGGCGCAATGGAATCGACTCATCCCAATCTAGTTTTTGGATCCAAAGCTCTTGTAATAAGATTTTTGCTTTGGTAACTAGTGGGGCTAGTAATCCAAGAGGATCAAAGAGGCGAGCAGAAAGTGACAATATGTTTCGTTTAATGGCTCGCAGAACATTAAAATTGTCATCTAAAACAAATCGAAAAAAATCCTCTTTCGGCAACTAATGGATTCCTAACGTTTTAGTGGAACTTTTGTCATTGAAGCTTAATGACTTTTCAGTGAAATCACTGTCGAAAAATTTAGGGTGGTTCGAAAACCATTTCGTTAAGGTGAATCCGGCCGAGTTTAATATTTGAATACCTCACTTCTCAGAAGATCTAGAGACTCAAAATTTTCGGACCCTGTTAATAAGTCATTGACATAAAAGTCTCTTTTGATGGCCAATGAACCGAGTGGATATTACGATGTATTAGCATCACTGAGCATTTGCAAACATCGTGTTGCGAGAAATGGAGCAGGCGCAGTGCCGTATGTTACGGTGTTAAGACGAAGAATTTGAATTTGCTTAGAAGGATGCTCTCTCCACACAATAAGCTGACAATTTCTGTCTTCTTCATGCATAATTATTTGACGGTACATTTTAGTAATGTCCGCTGTAAGTGCATACTTATGTAAGCGAAACTCAACTCTTCTTGGATGGTTGGACCAACCATCAAAAGTTCATTCAACGCTATTTGAGTTGAAGATCGACTCGAGGCATCAAATACAACACGTAATTTGATTGTTGTGCTCTCGGGCCTTAAAACGCATTGATGCCGAATGAAGTAGTGTGGCTCACTCGGGATCTTATTGTTCGTTGGGCTCATGTGACCCAATGCTTTATATTCATTCATAAAGTCCAGATACATTTTGCGAAGTTCTGGATCTTTTAATGTCCTTCTCTCCAGGGCCTGACACCGCCGAACTGCGATTTCATAGGAGTGACCGAGTAACTTGCGGTCAGCTTTAAAAGGCATTCTGACTTGAAGCCGTCCTGAAGGCAATACTTGAGTTGTATTGACGAAAAAATTTTCACACTCTTGTTGCTCTTGTGTGAATTTAATGCCATTAGAATCCGAAGGTAATTCTTCTAGAGCCCAAAATTTTTGGACTACTGAATCTATTGACGTGAAGTCTTCTTCAGCTTGGCATAGTGTGCTATGTTATCTGGGAGGAGAACTTATATTAAAAGAGTTTTCTGAAAAGTTGGTTGGTTAGGACCATTTTTAATTTGACCAACAGCTAAAAGATCGAAAAATGTTTCAGCACCCTAAAGGATATCTGCTTTTTTAGATTTGTGGAATTCTGGGTCCGCCAATTCAATATTGTGCGGAATTTTCCATCCACTAACATTGATGTTATGGTCTGGATGATTTGCCGAAACGCATCGCATTACCCAGAATTCCGCCGAAAATTCAAAATTATTTAACCGCGACTTGACAAACGCGCTTGGTCTTGACCCCACCTTTGTATTGGAATTGCCAATTCCAATTACGCTTAATGTTTTGTGCTCATGTCGAATCTGCAACTTTTGTGCCAAGTCCTCCGTCATAAAGTTGACCTGGGAGCCTGAGTCCAGCAAGGCTCTCGCAGGCAGGTAATCTCCGCAGCTGGTCCTCACGAGAATTACTGCTGTTGCCAACATGACCCGATCCGGCATACTGGCTGTATGCATGGCATGTGTGGTTGATGGTTGCGGATGGGGTGCAGCGGGGAAGGACACTGGATACTGGTGTAACAGCGAGTGATGGGATCGATTGCATATGCGGCAACGATCTGCTCTGCATTTGGAAACGGTATGTCCCTTACGCAAGCAATTTATGCATAAGGGTACCGATTTGACGAACTCGAATCTCTGTTGCACCGGAGGAGCCTTGAAAATAGGGCAGGCAGTTAGATGGTGAGCCCTGGATTTGCACTGTTGACAACTACGCTGCCTTGTGTTTGCAGCAACTAGCGCCGATTTGGTCCTATCCATTTGTTGTTGTTTGTCCTTGAGTGTAATGCTCCTTCCGCTGATAGTTGCTGGTATCTCCTATTTAGGGTAGCTTCACAGTCCTTCCACAGTGGCAGTTTGTCATAGTCCAGTGCTTCTTCCCATTTGGATCGGGTGGCAGGGTCAACCTTTGTCATTACAATGTGTATGATTATTGCGTTCGTTATTTGTTTTTCATCGCCCAGCGATAGCAATGAATCATATACCGCTGCCACTTCGTCAATCATTGAACGCAGGGAAGGCGCAGAAGGCTTTGGGATTGTTGGCAGTTTAAAAAGTTTAGATATTGTATTGAAAAATATCAAACAATTATTATCATAAACTTTTTTGAGACTTGCCAATGCTTTCGGATAATTTTCATCCGACATCTGAAACGTTTTAACTGTTCCCAGAGCCTCTCCAGATAGACAATTTACCAAATGGTTAAATTTTTCTATATCTGGGATATTTGGATCGTTATGAACCAAGCTCTCGAACAAACTCATAAAATTTTTGAATTCTGAATATTCTCAATTGAATTTCGGCAAATTCATTTTAGGGAGCCTTGAGCTGTGAGAAGCTACGAAAGATGTTTCGGCAAGTGAATTTTTATTTTTTGCTAAAATTGACTTAATTATGGACTTCGTTTCAACGATGATGTCCTCTAACTCCCCTCGGGCCATGTCGTCTTCATCAATTTCTTCGATCTTTGATTGGCACTTCATTAATTTTTCACTATGTGAATTTAATATATCGAGACGACATTCCAATTCTATTGGATCTAAAGACATAGTCTTTTCGAGAAGGCCCGTTTAAATGCGCAAAATACTACTTTTCGCAACCGTTTTTTGACGTCTTAACGATTTTAAGTCCGTCAACTCCTTACTTGAAGACAGGTTTGCGAGAGTTGGATTTGGCTTGCTCATTTCGCGCAGGTTAAATTAAATTTCCGAAAGAAAGGCTATATCGGTTGGCAACAGTTATGTTAAGAATCGATAACGAAAACGAAAAAATATATGTCGATTCCCAAATATATGAAAGCCAAACCAATAGCAATAAAAATTGGAATCAAATATATTTGGAATCGGTTACGAAAACGAGAAAAAAAATAATATGGATTCTCAAGTATACGACAGCCAAACCAATAAATGCGCAACGTGAGCAATAGCACAAAAAAGTAATTTAATCGGAAAATGTCCGAACGAAAATCGACAAAAATTGCGAAAAACGACCGATAATTGCAAACGCGGATCGAAAAAATTGGGAAAAACGAAATAATTTAATTTTGCAATTAAAAATTTTTTCACCTTTATTTCAAAATAAAAGGCTACCGCAAAATCCCTTATTCACTTTTAATTCGTATAAGTATGTATGTATGTACGTATGAGTATGTACTAATATATATATATGTATGTAATAAATACAATCCAATACAATATAATCAATATGATATAAAGTGAAAAGGGAGAGCCAAAAACTAAAAGCTCACTTGTTTTGTTGTAGTTTGCTTTTTTTTTGCACTGCTTTCAGTAATTCGCACTCGTTACCTGGGGCGTCGGCTGTTTGCCGGCGCTTACGTCCCTTTGGCACAGAATGCAGCGGCAGCTCATTCCCACGACGGCAGCGGCAGCAGCGGCTTGATGGCAGCAGCGGCTTGATGGCAGCAGCGACTTGATGGCAGCGGCAGAGTGATGGCAGCAGCGGTTTGAGAGCAGCAGCGACTTGATGGCAGCAGCGGTTTGAAAGCAGCAGCAGATTGATGGCAGCAGCGACGTTGTGGCAGCAGCCGAGTGATGTTCACTGTTAAATCTCAATTTGGAAATATTTCGAACACTTTGGTGCTGTTATCATGAAACTCACTGTATTTGCAGTTTCTTTACAACGTACATATATATGTATATGTCTTTATATATGCATATACATACGCCCGCCAGCCCAAGCCTACACCTTTTATTCCTTTTCTTTATTTTCTTTTGCTTTGGATAATTGCCGGTGTGTACATATGTATGTATGTACTTTTATAACGTTAGCACACTCCACTTCACGTATGTATATATGTATGTATATATGGCTGTAAATATTTATTAAATATATTTTTCTCCTTTAGCCTTTTTTGGTATATTTGCCACTGTGTTTAACACTTTCACTTTTTTCTATCTTATTATTTAAAAACTTCTTTAATTTCTATGTTTTATTTATTTCTTTATTTTTTGTTTTTGTATGTACTTCGGTACCTCTGCACTACACGTTTTTGCTTTGTGTTTTCTATGTATATAAGTATGTGATGTTGTTTTTAATACGCTTTAATTAGCTTCACTTGTATGTATGTATGTATGTTTGTAACGTTTTTTAAGTGGTACTGAAACCTAGAATACTTGAGCGACACTGTAGGAAGGCGATAGTAAGTTTAAGCAGCTCATCAAAAAGTGGTACTGAAACCTAGAATACTTGAGCGACACTGTAGGAAGGCGATAGTAAGTTTAAGCAGCTCAACAAAAGATGCGCTTAAAAGTATGCAACATCTATATACAACTAATTTTGGTGACATTTAAATAGCATACTGAGTTGGGCGTCGACCGTTCATAAGATGCAAGGTTGTACAGTAGAACATGCAGTAATTTATCTGGGCTCTCGAGTGTTTGCTGCTGGACAAGCTCATGTAGCACTTAGTCGTTGTAGATCTTTGGACGGTATTCGAATTGAAGAACTAGACTGTTCAAAGTTGACAAGTAAAACCCCATGTAACAATGAGGCTTTAGAAGAAATGGTTCGATTAAGAAGTAATAATTCGTAAAGTCGTCAACAGAACTTGGCCGCAAATAATGTAACAATTAATCAATGAAAGGTTACGAGTAGATATTAAATGCTGCCTAATTATCGATTTACTTAACCAATACTACATGTCATAGTTCATATTTTAACAAATTTGGGGTTTCTCATATCAAATTAAAAAATCAAAAATAAATATAGTTTAAAAAACTAAAAAACACGCTTTTAAAGCATATCAAACTAAAAATTGAAAAATAATTCTTTGTATAAACTAACAATAATATTGAAGGAAAAATTCCTGCATTATTGTGAGAAAAGCGTGGGGTGCTTTGTGACATATTTTTCATATATCGAGCATGCCACGCTTTTCTCACAATAATGCAGGAATTTTTCCTTCATTACTACTGTTAATTATTTTTCTCTTTTTAGTTTTATATGCTTTAAAAGCGTGTTTTTTAGTTTTTTTAAACTATATTTATTTGTTTTTAGGTTTAATTTGTTCAATTTGTTTTTTCGCACTTCACTTCCGAAGACCGAACACCGAAAAGAATTGACAGGCAATTAGTTACGATAGCGAGAGTTTGAGAAAAAATTAACTAAATGCAATGGTAAGTAATTATCTTTCGTTAAATATTGTAATAGATTAAGGTAATATAAATGTATTATTAAGGTAAGTATAATATTTGCAGAATTCAATATTTATAATTTCAATTTCATCATCGAATATTGAAAACAGCGTGAGGCATAAATAAAAATGTCACATTTTGTGTCTAAAATGATTAAAATTGGACGGAAACTTTACCTAGCCCGTATACAACTAATATCAGGATTTTATTACATCTAGCTGTTTTTACTTCATATAATACTAGCTGACCCCGCAGCCGTTGTCCTGCGTGAAATTATGTACTTTGAAATGAAAAGAAAGTTAAATTTATCACTTCATTTTTTTTTTTTTCAATGTAACGCAGCTTTATAAACGACATTTTTTGGTTTTTGGAACTCGTAGAATCAAGTATTCTCCCCCTTGTATTCGATAGGTGCGTCACAATCAGTCGGGTTCCATTACACAGTTTCGGCGCATGAATATTGCGAAACATTTTAACGACGGAGCCTATTTTGAGACGCAAATGATGCGGTGGCATACCACTCCTGTCCAAAGAATTTAGAAATACCACTGGATAATTCACGGTGTCGTCTTCATTGTCAAGACGATTGATCGATTTGTATGAGCGCAAGTCTCCCGGAATTGGACTTTTAATCTTCCAGTTTGAGTCAACAACATCGGTATTTTCGGCAGCTAACATTTTGCGTGGACTTAAGGAATCGTAGTTACGATAATTTGGCCAATGTTCGAACATTTGTGATGAGTTCATCTTTCATGAATTGATAAAGGTAAGATGGAATTGATATCGAACCACCGGAAGTATTAACCGAAATTGTACCATTTCCAATTTTTAGAGAAGTCGATGTAAAATGTCTTTGGCAATGTCGATGCTTATATCGAAAAGTATGCGAACTTCATTTTCATTCCAGTAATTAACGTGGTCCAGCAATTGTAATTGCTGGCTTACTTATCTAAAACTTGCACACTTCGAACAATTCACAGTAAGCAATGACTCAAATAAAGTTGAACCGTGTACATTAATCAATAGCAACTAAAGATAGAAACAACCGTCGTTTTTCGGGTGGATTGTGTAAATTCGTCCTAATCCATTAGTTGATAAGACACCTGGATGTCAATCTACTGCTTGGCCTTGCTTTTTGCGTAACTATTTCTTCGACGATGCATTCCATGCATAATATCAAAGTATTTCCGAATAGAGAAATGTTCTCACAAACAGATCACTGACGAAAGTTGAGAAAAAACTAGTCATTGTTAAATTTGTTGCTGGCGATGTTTCTACTGTATACTGTATTCTCTGGGTTGAAATACACTCTTTGGCCATTCTTCAAATTAACTGCGAGACTCACAACAGTCGGAAAACGTTCATTAATTGCAAAAGTAAATATCCTACAAAGCGCTTTATTGCAGTTCACGTATCGACCGCATCGTTCAAGACCAATAATCGCCATGTTGCTTCCTTTGGTGACGTACTTTCAAACTCGATCGATTTCACCAAACTGCAATACTAAACACTGATATGAGTTTTGATTATGATTTAGACAATAAAGGCGAATGTAGTGAGATCCATGTGTTGTCAACTTCGATATTCATTCTTTTAAATTGAATGTTCTGTTATCTGGTGAGCGACACCGATAGAGTTGATATCCAACATTTCTAGTTTGTGTTTCCGAAAGAAAAGCACATGGATAGTGTTTCGTGCATTTATTGTCAGACATACAAACCGAAAAGGGATTATAGTGTCCGCAAGGTCCATGCACCATATTGGTTTCCACCACTTCATATAATGCTGGATCTTTCTCTACATCAGGAATTTCCGGAGAAAAGATTTCATCAATTTGATCTGGTGTAACCATCATCCAAAGAAGAATGTGTGCGTGCGGAAAACCTCTATTTTGCCACTCAACAGAGTACATCTTGCATCCAACAGCACCACATATACGTTGCTTGAAGATAAAGTCAATCAAACATCGTAAATGTTGTTTGAAAAGTCGTGCAGTGACATCGTGACGATCGCTTCCTGATTGACCGCGATCCATAATTCCGCACGTATGCCACCGCATCTTGGGAGTACTTTTTGCCTTGACTTGTCTTGGGCTGCCATACTTTGATGGCAAAAAATTTCAATCTGCACTTGACCTTTTTGCGTGAAACACACGTAAAGTTTTCACTGAATAATTTTCAATAATTTTTCTTTTGAATAGCCGGAATAAAAAAGCAAGCGACCGAAATTGAACTATTCAAATAATTTACAAACCAAAATATTGAAAAGCAACAAAAACAAAAATTGAAAAAAAACATGTATGGAAAAAAGTTACTTTTTGGAATTATCCAATTTTCCAACTTTTCATGAAAAGTATAAGATATTTTTATTTTTAACCCTTCCTTGATCCACGGCGAACAACCTCTGAAAATTTCATCAATATTGGTTCAACCGTACTCTTAGCGTTCCTAACGAACAAACATTCATTCGTTTGTATGAGAAAAAAAGGAAATGGCTGTTTTTAGGGGTTTTCCGGCAATTATTCGAATTTTTCTGTCCAAAAAAAAAAAAAAACAGCTTTGAACCTCAACGAACATTTTAAAAACAGAATTATCAAATTTGGTTCAGTCGTATGAAAGTTGTGAGCGTACATACGGTTTGGCGATTAATTTTTATTTATATATGTACATACCGCACCCTAAATACAAAACGGTCACAACTCAAAATAATAAGATTTTCAGGAGAGACGAAAAACGTTTTATGTAAAAATTATTGTAATATTTAAAGAAAATATTGTGCCATCATGAAAATATACAACATTGAAGAAGGTTCTGCTATATTTTTTTCAATTTTATATTATGTTTGCGAAAATATAACAAAATTTTGATTTATGACTCTTTAACTGAAATTTTTTCGATTAAATAGTGATATTTTCTTAAGTTGTGCCTTTTTAACTGATAAAATGTTTTAATTTTATAAGTTTCCTAACCGCCGACTGAATAGGGGAACAAAAATAATAAGAAAATCACAGGAGTGATGAAATGTATGTTTTTATTTAAATATTTCTATTTTGAAATAAAGCTTTATTCATTTCAATAACACATACGAGTATGTATCAAAGTAGCACAAAGTAGAAATCAAAATAGTTCACTATATTAAAAAAGAAAATTTTCAAAAGTTTACGTTTTTAAATGCCATTGATACTATGTAATAAATAAATATTTGTAATATGACTCATAAAAGTTTTGGGAATATGATTTTTATCCACCAGTTCCTATATGTCTTTTTGCTTTGTTTGTGGAAGCGATAGCCTTCCCGAATAAATGGCACATAAGCTAAAAATAATATTATTAAAAAAAGTTTAATGTTTTTAAAAACAGTGAAATAAAGTAAAGTAATTTGTATTATGCTTCTCAATTCTTACTTGATGCAACTCCAAAGCTTTAAGTTGTTTCTTAAACACACTTCCTGAAAGTCGATATCTTCAAAGATGTTTTATAAAAAATGAATGTGGGTTTTCTTTATTGACTTGGAGAACTTTAATATCACGCATGTGTTGAATATTCGATAAAACATAATTTTACTCCCAAACTCCAAATTTTCAGCTTCACGAGATTCTTTGTAGTCGTGGTATAGATCTGCTATACTTTTACTGCTTTCAATGAACTCGCGAGAAGTTTTAGCACGTAAATAATGAGACTCGATTCTTGGAATATTTTGAGTAAATTCTCTCATTCTGTTTTTGATTTCTGAGCTTACTGTAATATGATTATCATGCTTTCCACGAAGATCCAGCTCAATAAAACCACGTTCGTCCTTCTTTTTTATAACTGTTCATATAACTTTGTCATTTATGTCAAGGGTTGCTTTAAAAAAAGTTTTACACACTCTAATAGTCTTTGAGTTGAGCTCAAAGAAAAAAGCATTATTAAGTTTGCGAAGCCCATCTGTACAGGTGTATCTGTATTTTGGTTTAATTTCTTTCATATGCCTGGCTATAAACTCTCTCTGTCTTTGCAAGTCACTGCAACCCCAATATTTTTTAAATATTTCAAGGCGCATCGATTCGGAAATTAGTTCATTAAATCGAAGTCGGCACTTTGCTCCGCAGGATGGCCTTATACACCTGGCATTTACTTTTTTTTCGACTTGGAAAGTGATGTATAAGAGGCTCCAGAGTTTCTTAAAGATTTATGTTTCTGTTGTTTCTTGTTTTGATATGTATATCTAGAAAGTGTTCTCTTCCTACTTAATCTTTTTATATCTTCTTCTTCTTCTTCTTTTGAGTATTCTTCCGAGGTGCTGCTTTTTCCGGACACACAAGATTCACTCCCTGAGTCACTAAATGCATTAGTGCTACTATCATCATTGTGACAAGGCACACTACAATCTCTTTCCATTATGTTTGAGTAATGTTCAAGGTTTGGGCAAGACATTTTCATCAAAGGGGTCACAACTAAAAATTAAATTTTGTATTTCAAATAATTTAAAATTTTACAAAAGGCATGCAAAATAAGTAAACAAACGAAATACTAATACCAATATCATTAACATTTAATTCTTTTTTCTACTTCAAAATAAAAAAAGAATTATAAAACTTAAGACACTCACGATTATTTAATCAAAGAAGGCACATATATAAAAAATACTCACTTTTCACAACTAAAGAGGCACAATGCAAAATAATATACCACGAAATTTATCACTTTTTACAGTTATAGAGGCAGAACTCGAAATAAAACTCTTTATGTGTAACAAAAGAAATCAGCTGTTCTTGAGCACATTAACGCAACGAAAAATAATTCTCTTTAGTTGATCGTGCAAAAGCAACACACTTGACATAAAAATAGACATAACTGTATTTTTCCAGTTAAAGAAGATAGTTATGCGAACGAAATTTTTGCAGTAGTTAGAGATGTGTACTCTGAATTAATTCATGCAAAAAACTCAGTTTCAGAAAATTTTAAGTTGTGACCCTTTTGTATTAAGGGTGCGATATGTATGTATGTACATATCGCTCATTTGCTGCAATACCGGCATAAATCAAAAAACGTGATTTTTGAGTTAATGCTGCAGAACTTTTCGTTAGATCATACTTCATGTTAAGTGAAAAATTCATATGAATACCTCTTATATGTTCCGCTTGAGAAGAGAATATATTTCCTGTTTTCCGTGTAAGGTTATAGTCAGTTGAAAACTTTAAACGCGTTTTCTGGCAAATCGATTTTTTTGACTTATGCCGGTCTTGCAGCAAATGAGCGATATGTACATTAAGCATTCATTACACATATCGAGTTTTCATTGTTATACTCTCGCAACAAAGTTGCCAAGGAGAGTATAATAGTTTTGTTCACATAACGGTTGTTTGTAAGTCCTAAAACTAAAAGAGTCAGATATAGGGTTATATATACCAAAGTGATCAGGGTGACGAGTAGAGTTGAAATCCGGATATCCGACTGTCCATCCGCCCGTGCAAGCTGTAACTTGAGTAAAAATTGAGATATCATGATAAAACTTGATACTCGTATTTCTTGGCTTCATAAGAAGGTCAAGTTCGAAGATGGGCAAAATCGGCCCACTGCCACGCCCACAAAATGGCCAAAACCGAAAACCTATAAAGTGTCATAAGTAAGCCATAAATAAAGATATTAAAGTGAAAATTGGTACAGAGGATCGCATTAGGGAGGGTCATATTTGGAAGTAATTTTTTTGGAAAAGTGAGCGTGGCCCCGCCCGCTACTAAGTTTTTTGTACATATCTCGGACACTACTATAGCTATGTCAGCCAAACTCTACAGAGTCGTTTCCTCCAGGCATTTCCATATACAGTTCAAAAATGGAAGAAATTGGATAATAACCACGCCCACCTCCCGTACATAGGTTATGTTGAAAATCACTAAAAGTGCGTTAACCGACTAACAAAAAACGTCAGAAACACTAAATTTTACGGAAGAAATGGCAGATCGTCGGTCGCAAGAATTAAACATTCCGCGAACAACTTTGCGACGAATTTTGAAAAAACGACCTCGCTATGAAGCCATATAAAGTTCAATTGGTGCAACGGCTGAGGCCACTTGACCACCCGAGCCGTCTACAGTTCGCAGATTGGGCAGAAGATCGTTTGTCCGAGGATGGTCTATTTTACCGAAAAATCATCTTTTCGAACAATGTTCATTTACACCTCAATGGCTACGTAAACAAGCAGAATTGTCGCATTTGGGACACAGAAAACCCGCATGTAATCGTCGAGAAGCCAATGCACCCAGCACGAATCCCTGTATGGTGCGGATTTTGGTCTGGTGGAATCATTGGCCCATTTTTCTTCGAAAATGAAGAAGGAACCGCCATCATCGATGAGCGATATCGAGAACCGAACCGAATTTTGCTTCAAGCAAATTGAAGAGGAAGACTTAGACAACATTTGGTTCCAGCAGGACGGCGCTATGTGCCATACAGCAAACGCTACACTCAATCTTTTACGCCCTATCTTCAAATTTAAAATTTTATATGGCCCCACCCTATGTAACTAATATTAGGATTTTCGAACATCCGGCTGACTCTACACTATACACAGGTATGATTGGTTTTACACCTTAAATTATTTGATTCTTGCAAGTTTCAAGAGTATAAAATGTTTGGTTGCACCCAAACTTAGTTCTTCCTTACTTGTTCTTCTCTAATACTCTTTTCCACCAATGTTTTCCACATGCCATCGGAATTTTAAAATTCAGGAATTTCATCAATGCTGCTTGTTCGTCGCACTTAGTTTGGGGGGTATACTTACTCTTGCCAATGGTTATGTATATCAAACACTTGTGTTTCCGGGTAAATTCAATCTTTGCACTTGAATTCAGTTCACTAATTTTTATATTTGTTGTATAAGTATACAATAAAATTTTCTTTTCCTTTTTTAACAATATTTAGAGGTTTAAGAACTACGGTGTATGTATATGTGTACATCCATATATTGTATTGTATTTGTTGTATATGAATTTTCACTGCTGCTGCTGCCGGTGTACAACCCCACGACCGAACGGATTTTTTCGAAGGACCACTACCTCGACGACAGGAAAAAGGGCTCAATCACTGACGGGACGCGTGTTGATTCTGCGGGTGTATAGATCGAATTGTGTTCACCCCCATCTAACCAATCCTTTTTGATCGGTTAGGTGGTGAAACGATAACGTGTGGTGTGTAGTGTGGTTGGTTTGTTGCGTGGGGTTGCGTGTATGATGGTGTATGTTGTGTGCTGAATGTTGTGTTGTATGATGAGTGTGAGTTATGTGATGAATGTTATGTTGTGCTGAATGTTGTGTGGTGTGATGAATGTTGTGGTGAGGGGTGAGATGCCATGAAGTCGCATAAAC